>PVHP010024212.1:0-26560 GCA_004024765.1 Zapus hudsonius
GCCAGCATCACGAGAGTCCCCTGAACCTACAGCTTCTCTGTCATTAGTTTGTTGCTGGGAGATCTTCATATGACCTTTCCTTTGTTTGAGGAGAGAAAACTGCAGCTCTTCCCACAATCCTCTTGTGTTAACTGTCTTTTTCACCCAGGTTGGAGGTTGTGTGATGCATGAATGGTGAGCTTTCTTATTCTGAGCCCCACATATTGTTGACATCCTGTCACATATTGGTTTTTAATTTCTAATGTGCCTAATGTGTTTTTAATCTACAAAGTATGCACGTGCCTTTCACAGCAGGAAGATGGACTCAGCATTTCTGAGTCCAGATATTACTTTATGCAAACTTGAAGGTCAGGCTGATGACTTTCTGAAGCACACATGGGAATGGATCTCACTTTGAATAGTGTGGAATAAGAGAAGATCCTCAAGAAAGGTTTCTTTTCCCAAGACCTTCTCTTGCCTCTTGGCAAGTGAATTGCCCCAATATAAAAGGATTGGGGGGGGAGGGAGTTACAGAGTGAAAAGGCAATCCACAAATAATCACTCTTTTCTGCCTTTGATTGTGTGAGATTTTGTGGGGGGGGGGCAATTGTTTTCTTTTTCCGTTTAGAAGAGGTTTATGGTGTGATGTCTGTCAAGTCAGACCCTGTCCTGAGGTTGCAGTTGTATTTCTCTCTGGAGTTCCTGGAGGTGATGTTATCTTTTGTTCACTCAGCAGTACGGTTGTTCCTGAGAGCATCTGTCACTTTAGGCATGACAAGATGGATGGCTCTCCAGTGAACTGCTGGTGGAAGCAAATGGTGAAACTAAGAAAAGGCAAGGGGTTTCGGGGTCTGCGGAGGGGACAGACGACAAGGAAACACTGTCACAAGTCAAGAGAAAGCTGAGTGATAGAGGAAGAAGTGGAGATGGGACAGACGTCATCTGTGGTGGCTTTGGGGGTCTGAGACAGGGACCTGCATCATGGTAAAGATTCTGTGCTTTGGGTTTGCAAACTGTGTTTAGACTTTTTTTTTTTTTTTTTTGAAGTCTGGGGAAAGTGTCTACAATGGGAGAGATGTTTTATGAGGGTTGTGCTGTTTGGAGAATTGATAGTCTTAAAGTGTTTTAAAGGTTAAATAAAAATTGAACTTTTAGACATTTCTATTTCTTCCTTCTCTTTTTTTCTTTATGGAAGCTTCTGTGCAATCATAGATGTTAAAACGTTTGAAAAGTTGTGGCCTTAACCAACACCCTCATTGTCTTCTGAACGCTCTGGGTGTGGGGAGGCAGAGGAGTACTGAAAATTCTATGCTTGTGCCTTAAAGGAGGCTGGAGACAGATTTTAAGTTATTTTAAGTAACCTCCAATCGCATTGAATAGGCTCCCTGATGAAAGAAAGATGTGTTTATTGATCTATAAGCGGTTGCTGGAGATTGGTATTGTATTCATCTTGTGTGTGAAGATCAAAATGTGTCAATCCTGACTGAGATCCAGGCCCTCCAGTGTATGACAAGGGACAGGACAGGAAAGGAGCTTGGCTATGGAGTAAGGAAGGAGAAAGGAAGGCAATGTGACTGGGGGGGAAAAATGATTTTGTCAAGCTTTTTGGCATTTGTCTGTGAAGAAGACCATAGGGTGAAAGGCAAAGAAGTCACAAATGGTGGCTGTAAATAATAGATGAAAGGAGAGTGACAACAAAGAACCAGGTCGTTTAAGAGAATGTGTGCAGCCTGAATAGGGGTCTGTGGCCCAGGGCCAAAGGTCTTAGCTTTGAGTGTAATTAGAAGAAAATACAAAAATGTCATTACTAGCAGGTGAAGTGTGCAGCACGTGGCCCAAAATTAGCAATTTTAGACTCCAAAGCTATTGGAATTGGATTACTGACCTTTTTTTTTTAAAAAAAAGAAAATCATTAAGGTCCTTGTGGAACCATACAGTTTTTATCGGCAGTAATCAGTTTGACCTTGCCGACCATATGGGGTAATCTTGGGTTTGGATATAGGCAGGGAGGCTCCTTGACTCTGGGGGATGTCTATTAGTACGTGTGGGGGTGGGAAATACGGCATCTTTCTTCCACCAATAAAACGGACTCAGCAATAAATCCCACCCCTCCCAACAAGCTCTGTATTCTCTGTATACCTAAAGTAAGAAAATAAGAATTTGGTTTTTGATTCTCCTTGAAGATCTAGGATCTGCAGTTTTCATCATTATTTTGTCTGAAGAAATTCTTCCAATGATGAGAGAGATAAAATGAATATTTTTTTAAATCCCCAAATCTGAAAGGGTTCTTTTCTCTCTTTCAAGTCACATAAACAGAAAGTAAAATAAAAACCATTCTTTTAGAAAACATAGTGAACAGAACTTCAGGTCTTTTGGTATAGATTGAAATTGGTTCATTCTTAGAAAAGTCTGTTATCTTTTTTTAGGCACAGGAAAAAAGGACTAGAACATTTCTAAGTTATCTATAGAAATTAATGACAAGTTGACCATGCTCCAGTTAATGGAGAAAATAATAGGCACACTATAATTTTCAACCAACTACAGGTAATTATAATTAACACCTTCTAGCAATCTATTATTCAAAAGGGTAGGAAAGAGCTCTTTTTCGTCTTGGAAATTATTAAGGAACTTCAAAACAAAGAAAAAATAATTTCAAGGCTGATGCAATTTCAATCAGTATTAGTTATGTTTCACATTTTTTTACAGTTCTTTTTTTTGTATAAGAAACTCCTATTTTTATTTATGATCATTTTGTTTAATCTTTTATCTCAGAACTTCCTTCCATCCAGCTTCCTGCAACAAAGCAATTTCAGTCTTGTGTACTGATGATCTGAAACGGGACTTTCAAAACATAGCACAGAATCAGTTCTTTGAATACATTAACTTTATCTGGATATCCACAATTACAAAATTCCCAGATGCCTTCGAGTAAGAAAAGTATCTAATTTTAAAATTATCTAAAATAATTTCATTTCTAAAAATAAAAATATCCTGTGGACTTTTACCATTATGGTAACACCCATCAGTATAAAACCTAGACAAACTTATTCACTTGCATTTTATGGGGAGAAATATTAAGAACAATGGAAGTTATTTTTGAGTGCATTAGCGTGATATTAGGAAGGAAGAATATCTTGCATATGCCCATTGTAATGTACACGGAGTAGAGTAAGCGTCTGATGATTCATTTCAAGCTGTGATTTTGTAAAATTATGAATATTTAGATTTTTGAGTTATAGCAGATAAGACATTTGGAAATTAACTGATGTTAATTGTATATATTTTTATCTCTTATGTTTTTACAGGTGTAAAAAAATCCATAAGCAAGTTATAATCGAAGCAACAAAGCACCCTGACGTGTGACTGCCTAACTTAACCATGAACATGAATCGAAAATGTTAAAATACAAACTAAGGTATCGTACAATCATGTATATTTCCTCCAAAATTGTTCACAATCAAATTTGCTATAGGAAGTTATACTTAGAATCGAAGTAAAGATACTATGGTTGGTCTTTAAACTAAGGAGATAGTTCTAGAAACTCCTTTGCCTTCCATTTCCCCTACACCTTTCTTATTAATCTCCTCTGTCATCTTTCTTCCACCAATAAAACGTACTCAGCAATAAATCCTCCCCACCCCACAAGCTCTGTATTCTCTGTATACTTAAAGTAAGAAAATAAGAATTTGATTTTTGATTCTCCTTTGATGATTGTAATGTTGTCTGATGAGAGAGACTTCCAGATTACAGACATCTACAGAAAAACTCAACCTGTATCTAGTAACTACATATATTTAAAACTTGTTTGGTATAACACTACCCTCAGATGTGTGTTGGGTTTTTTAATAAGAGTTTTTGGTTTTATTTTGTGGTTCCTTCCCCCACTTTTAGAAAGCTTTTAGTTTAGAAGGGGGAAAAATGTTAGTGTTCCCACCCACAAGAGCAAGGGAAATGGCAGACTTGCTTAGAATTGCATACATGGATTTCTGTTTTAGGTAACACATAGCCCAAGACTGTCTCTGTGCTTTTGCAAGTTACAATGTGCTTAAATAGCCTGGCATTTCCAAGGGAGGCCAAAGATCTTTTCCTCTTTTATGACCTGTTGTATCCTTCTGAGACTCAGAAGAACAAGAGGGTCATTGCCACTTCAGCCTAGTCCCCGTTTGTTCCTTCTTGGTGACTTTGTCAATACCGAAACCCAGTATTGGCTTAACATTTGGGCCTGGACCATCTGGAAAAAGGTCAGAGAGAGAGAGAGAGAGAGAGAGAGAGAGAGAGAGAGAGAGAGAGAGAGAGAGAGAGGAGGCAGAAGAGAGAGGGAGCAAGGTTGCATTTTGCTTCACCAGGTGCTAGGAGGAAGCAACATTACCCTTTTTGATATGGGAGGCAAATACCCAGGGCCCTGCAGTTAGGCTTCAACAATTGAAGAGGTCAAAGGACAGCTGAGTGGGGTCAGTGAGACACCATGGGGTGTATTTTGTTACTTAGTAAAAGGAGCAGCCTCCTAAAACCTTAAAGGATTCTCTTGAAAAAAAAAAAATCTGTGTTGTGAAAAGGTTTTATGAGTCTCATGGCAAAAACTGCTGATTTATCTGAGGAATGTTCGCTTTTGTCTAATGAAAGGATAATCCTTCCCAAATGTTGGCAAGGACTGTAAGAATCACCATAGGTCTGAAGGAACAGTCAGACTTTAAGGTGTACTTTGCTTTCCAAAATGTTTATCATTTTAACGTTTCTGTCTCAGGGGAGAGTTTTATACTATTGAAATATCAGTTTTGTTTCCTTGGAAGAGAAAGGGGGGTGACGAGGGTGATGAATAAGACTACATTAATCTAAAAGGTTTTTTAAATATGCTTTTGACTCTCACTGTACACAGAAGATTATTATTAAAACGTTTAAAATACCCAAACTTATTAACTCTAAAAGGTTATGTTTAAATTGGGCATGATGGCTCATGCTTTTAATCCCAGCACTTGGGAGGCAGAGGTAGGAGGATCGCCATGAGTTCAAGGCCACCCTGAGACGACATAGTGAATTCCAGGTCAGCCTGGACTAGAGCGAGACCCTACCTCGAAAAACCAAAAAAAAAAAAAAAAAAGGATATGTTTAAATTTCTTTTTAAGATATTTGTAAAGGGAATAAATGATAGATGAAGTGTAATGATTATGGCAAACTAAATTTTCCCCCCATGGTGTTGAGGATTGAACCCAGGACCTTATGCACGTTAGACAAGTACTCTACCACTGAGTTACACCCCTAGCCCTGACTATAGGTGTTTTACATTTAGTTGCTGCTAGTTGACAGAAGGGGGCTGTCAGCTGACAAACTAGGAAGCCAACTTTCTCCCTGACTGTGTTTCTCATATATTTTGTAGCAGTTAAAAAAAAACAACTCAATGTCCAAGTCAAAAATAAAGAATGACCTATTGTGTAACTGACAGATAGGTAATGACTGAGAACTATTAAAGGGATTTAGCAGTATGTTGACATTCTAATTTATACATTATATATGTATATAGAAAGCATATATAATAGTATATAGTAAAAAAGTCATGAGTATATATAGTCATAAATTCCTATTACTATATAGATTAACCATATGTGTGATTTTCTTTCTATCCTTTTGAAGTAATTTCCTCTGTTAAAGGAGAATATACATAAATGTAAAGCTTAGCACACAGGGTGACTTCTGTTTTCTCAAGGTTAGAGTGCCTTTCAACAACTCATTTAGAAACCTGAGTGTAGAGACTGATAATTGTCTAGAGAAAAGCCACAGCTGTTTGAGCAGCGTTGAAATTGTGGCAAAACTGACCAATACAATTAGCGACGTTAATAAGATAAGCTGGAAAGACAGGCAGATGACAGAGAGGGACGAGGAAGGAAGCAGGAGTAGCGAACCCATAACACAGATGACGCGTTCTGATCTCCAGGACTTTGTCTTTTAAGCGACTCTTCAGTTCTTCAGATTACAGCAAGATGTGTGGTTTGGGAAGGTGCAGAATCCAGGTACATTGGAAAGCCACAAACTTCTAATTTGAAGGAAGCAGTTGTTTGGCTATGGTAGCTAAGAAAAAATGGTTGCTTTTTGCAGGTTCTCAAGCACAATTTGATTTGCAGTGCTTTTTGTTAAAGTCAGTTTTAAATGTGTGAGTTTGAATGGGGATTTCTTTATCCTTATTTGCACGTTTTAATTCTTAGTTATCCAAGTGCATTACAAAGGGGACCTTGTTTCTGGATTTAATGACCCACCATTAGCCAACACAAAACAAACAAAATTGAAGAAGCCTTCAATGTGTTATTACTGTTATGCTTATCTGATTGCTATTCATGGTTCGCTTTCTAAACAGTCTTGGGAACGTGAAATGAGGAGAGTTAAATTGGGTGATCAGTAAAAGAAAAACATCCAGTTACCTGTCTTTCCCAGTACAATTTTTAAAGTCTTAGTTGACTTTTGGAAAAGGACTTTAGCAACATCTTTTGAAATCTATTCTGCATTTGGGAAGTCAGTCTTTGCCTCCGGTGTTGTATGCACAAATCCCCCGGAGTTGGTCCTCTGGAATCATAGAGACTCTGCAGTCTTTCTGTGACAGTCTTGATGGATGCGGTGAACCACACTTTGGAAGCATTTCTCGTTATTTAATGTTTTCTGTTCTGGATTATTGACTCTTCTTCCCTGTTGAAAAATTGCTCTCTGGTGACATGGTAGAGGTCACACGCTGCCTAGCATTGTTTTGCTTCTTTGATCTGACACAGGAATTACCTCTGGTAATTACACCAGTTCCAGAGAGTCTTGACAAGATGTGTTTATTTTACAAAAGAATTCCTGGCATTTCAAGGAAGAAAGTAAAAATTTCCAGTAGGAACATGTAAGCCTTTTTTTTTTTAAAACAAAGGAAAGTAGCATTGTATGTCATCTTGTAATTAATGACAGTTTGTAGTAATTGTTATGAAATAAGTTAGCATATTATAGTAATGTATACATTACTGTAAAACAACTTAGGACATTTTATTGTCTTGTCTGTATGTGTATTGCTAAACATGATAAATTTTGGAGTGAAATGACTAGGGCTTTTTTCCTGTTTTTTTTTTTAATTTCAGTATTTAAAGTGCTTTAAGGTTCAGAAGCTGTCAAAATAATAGATTTGCCCTAATTTAAATGTACAAAGAGGTTGAAAATCTTGTCTTTTAATCTGTTTGCATTTACTAAAGATTTTCAGCCAGAAGAATGGATAAAAATGCAATAAACCCCCTTTGTTTTGAATACATGGTTAGCTTTGTGCTTTTTTAGAATGTGCTTGGGAGAAGATAATTGTCTTCAGACCTGCTTAGGATATAATTGGATAAGACACACACAAGTTCAATGTATTCATTTCTCCACCTCAAAAATCCTACAACTTAATAAAGGAGGTAGATAAACACAAATAATTGAGTAGCAAATGTCAGTTTAAAAGAGTAAGGGGATGGCTGAGAAGTGAAAGGCGCTTGCTTGCAAAGCCTGTGGGCCTGAGTTCAATTCCCAAGCCACTCACATAAACCAAGTGCAAAAAGTGGTACAAGTGTCTGGCATTTGTTTGCAGGGGCGAGAGGCCCTGGTGTGCCTATACACAAATACACACACGCATGCTCAAATAAATATATAATTTTAAAATATTAAAAAGAGAGAATGAAAAGCCAGGTGTGGTGGTACACTCCTTTAATCCCAGCACTTGGGAGGCAGAGGTAGGAGGATTGCTGTGAGTTCAAGTCCACCATGAGACTACATAGAGAATTCCAGAGCAGCATGGGCTAGAGTGAAACCCTTCCTCAAAAGGCCAACAAAAAAAAAGAGAGAGGGAGAATGATGACTAAGTATTTATTTTTAATTTTGGATTATAGACTGTATGCAAACTTGTAAGAACCAAATTTGGTTTATTTGGTTAGGGAGTCTTATCACTGAAAAAAAAACAAAAAACTTTTGGTGCTAGAAATTTAATCCAAGGTCTCTACATGCTAAGCGCATGCTGTAACATGGAGCTACACCTTCAGCACCTCATCTGTGAATATTTATAATAAAGAATATGTAACCCATAGGGCAATAATACTTTATTTTTTATTTAAATTTTTTATTTATTCATTTTCAAGCAGAGAGATACAGAGAAGAGAGAGAGCGAGCGCACCAGGGCCACCACCTTGTGGGTCTGGCATATGTGGGTACTGGAGAATTGAACCTGGCACCTTAAGTACTGAAGGCAAGCGCCTTAACTGCTGAGCCATCTCTCCAGCCCCAATATTTTATTTTTATGCAAAGAATTGTATTGCTGTAAGGAATAGGAATAATCTTTTCTATATACTGACCTTACAGATGAAGAAATTGGGCTTGAGAGAGATGAACTGAGAACCAGACCTCTGAGGACCTAAGAAACACCTATCAATTAGTCATTGCATATGCCCAAGATGATAGCTACATGCCACATGAAGCTACTTAAATTACACTTAAATCAGAGGTGAAATTTTAGCTCCTCAGTCACCTTAGCCACATTTCAGATACCCAGCTGTCACATGTAGCTAGTGGATATCATATACTGGATTGTGGCGATACAAGACATTTCTATCACCTTGGAAAACACTATTGGGTAGCATTGCTCTTTGTGTCAAAGATTGTCGTGTGATTTACATACGTGATTATAAACTTTCTTAATGAATGAATTGTATATAATGCCAAATGACAGCTTTGGAAACTTTTACATTGATGGTCATTTGTGACTGAAACAGTGACAGAGAACTTACTGTAGTGCCCACCAGGCTCAAAGGAAGGGGTGCACCTTTTCTGAACATCCTTCATGCAGCACAAATGCTAAAAGAAATGAAGCAAAGACTACTAACACTTTCAGAACACTTACTCTGTGTCAATCTTATTTATTTATTTATTTATTTATTTATTTATTTATTTATTTATTTATTTATTTATTTATTTATTTATAAGCAGAGAGAGGGAGAAAATGGGTGCACTAGGGGCTCCTACCACTGCAAGTGGACTCCAGATGCATGTGCCACTTTGTGCATCTGGCTTTATGTGAGTACTGAGGAATCCAACTCAGGTCATTAGGCTTTGTAGGCAAGTGTCTTAACCACTGAGCCATTTCTCCATCCCAGTGTGTTGGTCTTTATAGGTACAAAATCTCATGTATTCTCACAAAACTAAAGAGAGTAGTAGTCTTATCCCCATTTCACAGATGAGCGGTGAAGAAACTTGCCCAATATCAAGCAGGAAATAATGGGCCTGGATTTGAATTAAGGTCCTATGACTTCAGAGTCATGATGTTTAATTAACCCCTGGAGTTTCTGTAAAAATGATGATTGACTGGGTATTGGTTATTGAGTTTGGTAAGTGAGTAACAGTATCTGTAAATCAAAGGTAATAGCAAACTAGTAAGTTACACAAAGTTGTCTTTTTAATTTTTTTTGGACTCTGCTCAACACAGTCAATAAATTCTGCCTTTAATAATATTCATCTCAAAAGTCAAGAATGGTGTCTCATACCTGTAAATCCAATACTGAATCCCACGCAGAAGTAGGTCATGAGTTCAGGGCCAATCTGGGCTTACAAAGTGAGTTCCAGGTTAGTCTGGGCTAGAGTAAGACCTTTCAAAATAAATAAATAGGGCTGCAGAGATAGCTTCATGGTAAAGAACACTTCCTGTGCACACATGAGGGCCTAAGGAGGCCTAAGAGACCACTGGAGTTTGATACTCAGTACTCACGTAAACAGCTGGGCATGGCCGCACATCTGGGACCCTCGTCCTGCAGGGGCTCACAAAAACACAGCAGGCTTCAGAATCAGTAAGAGACTCCAGCTCAAGTAAGAATGGGCAGAAGAGCCATGGAGGGGGACTCCGATGTTCCCCTCTGGCCACCATAGGCAAGCACACCTGCTGCAGGTGAGCACATAGGAAGCCACTTGGGTACATATACATTCGTGCACCACACATACCATATCACACTCACACATGCCAAAAAAAAAAAAAGCCAGTTCATTCATTTAATCAAATAAAATTAACTTCAAGACAAAAATACATATAGACAACCCACCAAAGAAAGTGTCACCTTTACTATTACCGTCTTTTTTCTTTTCTTGTCTTTTTTTTAAAAAAAAAAAAAAACAAGGTCTTGCCAGGGCTTAGTGGGGCACAACCTTTAATCCCAGCACTTGAGAGGTAGAGGTAGAATTGCTGTGAGTTCGAGGCCAGCCTGGGACTACAGAGTGAGATCCAGGTCAGCTTGGGCTAGAGCGAGGTTGTACGAAAGAAAGAAAGAAAGAAAGAAAGAAAGAAAGGAAGGAAGGAAGGAAGGAAGGAAGGAAGGAAGGAAGGAAGGAAGGAAGGAAGGAAGGAAGGAAGGAAGGAAGGAAGGAAGGAAGGAAGGAAGGACAAACAAGGTCTTGCTATTATAGGTCTTGGCCTTGAACTCACAATCCTCCTGCCTCAGCCTCCAGAGTGCTGGGATTATAGAGGTGCAGAACTGCACTCGGCCACTCTCAAACTTTTCTGTTTCAAGCGCATATTTTAGCAGAGAAAACATGGACTTTCTGAGTTTCGATTTGAGTCAATTCAAAAAACTGAATGAACCTGGCTTTTTGAAGAAACCCGATCCATTGCTGCGTGGCTCTGTCCCCGTCCTGATGCTGTCTGTAACCCTTGTGCTTTCATTCAGCCTGTCCTTTGATCCTGGAAACAGAAGTTCCTGAAGAGGGTTGACGTGGCTCGCTGCATCCTTTGGCAGGAATGTTTTCTAGGTGGTGTGTGCTTCATTCATACTGTCTCACCAGGAGACCAGTGTCTTGTGCCTTATGTGTGACGGTGCAAGTGTCTTGCTGCCCCACCTGTCATGGTGCTAAGCTTGATTGGGTGCTCAAGAAGTGATGACATCCGTTTAGTGCCCTATCAACTTTTTGTTTGTTTTTAAATGTTTTTATTTATTTGCAAGCAGAGAGAGGATAGAGAGAAGAAAGACAGACATAGAGAATGGGTGTGCCAGGGCCTTCAGCCACTGCAAACAAACTCCAGATTCATGCACCACTTTGTGTATCTGGCATTATGGGCGTACTAAGGATCAAACCCAGTTGTTAGGCTTTGCAGGCAAGTGCCTTAACTGCTGAGTCATCTTTCCAGCCCTGTTCGTTTTACTGTTGGAGGTAGGCTCTCACTCTGACCCAGGCTGGCCTTGAACTCAGCAGTGATCCTCCTACTAAGCCTCCCAAGTACTGGGATTATAGGCATGAACTACCAGACCCAGCTTCCCATCAACTCAGCACCTAACAGCTTCTCTTTCCATCATGCCTGCATGCATATTTCACTGCTAGTTGCCAGGTGGTCATTTATACTGCTATCATTCTTTGGGCATTTATTAACTGTAATTCTTCATTTAAAAAAAATCACTCCCGGGGCTGGAGAGATGACTCAGCTGTTAAAGCTGCTTGCTTGCAAAATCTGATGACCTGGGTTCAATTCCCCAGTACCCATGTAAAGCCAGATGCACAAAGTGGTACATGCATCTGGAGTTTGTTTGCAGTAGCAAAGGCCCTGGCATGCCCATTCTTTCATTCTATCATTCTCTCTCTCTCTCTCTCTCTCTCTCTCTCTCTCTCTCTCTCTCTCTCATTGCATATATTTTTTTTTGGTTTTTCAAGGTAGGGTCTCACTCTAGCCCATGCTGACCTGGAATTCACTATGTATTCTCAGGCTGGTCTCAAACTCACAGCAATCTCCTGATTATGCCTCCCAAGTGCTGGGATTAAAGACATGTGCCACCACAACCAGAAAAAATAAAATTTTTAAAAGAAAGAAAATCACTCCCTAACAGCCAAGGTAACTACAGTAAAAGAGCTGAGAAGATGCCACCTTCCTTTTTTTCTTCTTCCAGCTCAATGAATTTGGTGCTCTGTTTATTTTTTGTTTGTTTGTTTGTTTTGTTTTGTTTTCTAACAAGAGGTCAACTTTTTCTTCTTGGGTAGCAAAATGAACTCATGTGTTTTCATATTTTAAATATGTTTCATATTTCAAATATGCTTTGTGAATGTATGTATTATCTTTTGTCTCCTGTCTTTGGCCCATGGGACCATTTGTGGGGACTCATTTCTTTAGACCTGACACATTAGTTCTTGATTGTGTGTTGCTTCCTCTTTTTATTTACGAGAGAAATGGGCAATGGACAGGCCTGAAAATACCAGCTGACCCTCAGTTCCCACGCTAAGTTCTTCTAACCCAACCAGAGGTAAAAGCTGCCTCCTGACTCCCATCCCCCTTCCTCAGTCTTCCTTTCTGTGGAAAAGGGGGAAGGCAAGAGAAAAGACAGCCAGCCACAACATCTTGGCGGTTTGTAGATGGCTTCCATCTGTACTCTGAGAAATTCATTGGTAGTGCAGAAAGAGCCCGAGCCTTTCTTAGACAGGTCCTCATTATGCAAAAGCATCTCAGAGGTCTGGAATGCTGTATCAAAGCATTAAATAACATAGGTCTATTTGTAATTTTAGAAGAATATCATGGAGGGCTGGAGAGATGGCTCAGTGGTTGAGGTGCTTGTCTGCAAAATTTAATGACCGGAGTTAGATTCCCCAGTACCCACATAAATCCAGATGCACAAAGGGGCCACATGCGTCTGGAGTTCATTTACAATGGCTAGAGGCCCTGACATGCCTACACGCCCATTCTCTCTCTCTCTCTCTCTCTCTCTCTCTCATCTCTCTCTCTCTCTCTTTGTCTCTCTGCTTGCAAATAAATAAATAATTTTTTAAAACATGGAAAAGAACATTATGCAATCTCATAAATCTGATGTTAACCAGATACATAAAATAGGTCATTTGGAAGTCATGCCTTTTTTCATGTTATATTTGATTTAATGCCTAATTCTGAAACATATTTCTCCAACTAAAGTCATTTATTCTCACTAGCAGTCATTCAGGTGTTATCGCAGGTCAGGCTTTGTTACCTCAAATTTAGAGGAAAGGAAGGCTGGTAGTCTCTGTGGCCGATGCTAAGAGTCTCAGTGACCTAATTCTTCTAGCATGATCTTTAGAAGATACTACAAGGAAAAGGCTCCTTGAATTCCACCCACTGGGCCGTCAAAGGCAGAACTGTGTCAGTCCTGTGACCCTTTAGCAGTATTTTCTTCATTTTTCCCTCTAGCCTGGGCTGACCTGCAACTCATTCTATAGCCAAGGCTGGCCCTCAAATGGCAACCTTTCGACCTTAACCTTCCAAGTGCTGGCATTGAAGGCACGAGGTACCACACCTGGCTGGCTCCCTTTATTGATTTCTAAAATGCTATTTTTTACTCTACCAAGTCAGCGAGGAGAATGAACACTTCCCTCATCTTCACTTGGTGATTTCTAATGCTGCTGTAGAATTTCAAATACCCTCTATAATGATGAGATGCCATGGCTCATTTTTATGCTAATTTACTATCTTTATTTTGAACATTATTTCATATATAATCTGCCTTATTATTTCTTGCATTCTGAGGGAAAGGGTTGAGATGATGTGCTTATTAAACTAGGAATATCTCTTGGACAATGAAGGTTCTCAAGACTTCAGTGACAGATGACTTGTCAGGCTGCCAACAGGTTAAGAAGAGACAAGATTTCCAGGCATTTTGAGCCCTGGAGAAAGGCTAAAGGTTTGCCTTTGAAGTGATTCCATTGTTCACGGATAAGAGATCCTTGGGTGACTTGATGTTAATTCCTGATAAGTTTTCTTTTGCTGTTGGGTTTGGGCATAAATTAGTGACTCGGCTAAATTAGTTTGGTATAAATTAGTGACTCAGCTTTATTTCTTTTCCAACACCCACTCTGTTTTAATCATGTGTGTTGCTACTGAAAATTAAATTGCTTTTGAACTTTAGATGATTTAAATGTTTTATCATTGTTGACCCAAAACAGAGTTTTAGCAAAATTTCATTTGAAAAACAGTAGTTTTTCCCATTTACCATTTTAATTAGATATCATATATATACCCAAGTTTTTTTTATCAGATATTGTGTATTACAAGTATATTCTCCTTATAAGAAAGGAAAGTACTTAAAAGAAGACAATTGTCTTCCTTTCTACTTATTATGAGAAAGTCCCAACGGAGTCCTGATTTTTCCTTCAAATCATGGGACTATCTGATTAAGCTTGGACAAACTCAGCCATTTGATGGAAATCGAGGTTTAGTACTCACTGTTACCAGTGCTCATTTGCTTTCCTTACTCTATTTTGACTGCTCAGAGGCACCGCAAACTCCTGGAATACAAGTGTGGGTTTGTGCCTGGCACAGCCCACCGTGGCTGCTAGGAGGCACTTGAGATCCTGGCTCCCTGTTCTGATGAGTTCTGATATATACTCTGGATCCAAGGACTTTCTCCAGAGAGTCAATATGAGTTGGCCTTCTAGGTGACATTAAAATGTATCCCCTCCTTACTGGAGGAGTGAAGCTAAGATATTCTCAAAATTATCTGTCTTTGGATGAGACTCATCAGGGTTGGGTTTATGGAGTAGAATACAAAACTTGTCATCATCACGTGACTGGGTGCTGAGTCCTGGCTCCATCCTTTACCAACTGGATGATAGAGGGAAGGTCTACACTTTCTAATTTTTAAAAATTTTTTTATTTATTTGCAAAGAGAGAGAGAGACAGAGAGAGAGAGAGAGAGAGAGAGAGAGAGAGACAGAGCATAGACATGCCAGGGCCTCCAGCCACTGCAAACAAACTCCAGATGCACACACCACTCTGTGCATCTGGCTTAAGTGGGTACTGGGGAATAGAACCTGGGTCATTGGGCTTTGCAGGCAAGCAAGCACCTTAACCACTGAGCAATCTCTCCAACCCCTGGTTTTGTATTTTAATCTGTAAAATAGAAAGGGGTCACACCTACTTCAAAATCCTGAGAAGTAAATAATTTTATAAAGTACTTAACAGACTATCTAGCCCAATTAGAGTCTCAGTACCCATTTATACTCTCAAAAGTTATTGAAACCATCACTGAGTTTTTGTCTACATAGATACGTATTAGAAATTAAAACTAAGCAACTTTATAAATATCATTTTTCAAAATTAACAGTAAACAGGTCACTACTATGCATTAATATGTTTTATAAAAAATACCTTTTTATTAATTTTTTAAATTATCATACAAAGTAATGAGTTTCTCTGTAGCTTTTCACTACAAAGTCATTCTTCTTTGTTTTTATTCATCCCTCCTGGTCCCCTTACTTCCTGTAATGATGGATGAAGGATGGCCCCATCCTTCCCTTTCTGGTCTCCTTCTTCCCTTCATATAATCTCTCCCCACTCCTGCTTTCATCTTCCATGTATTCCATTCCCCCTCTTTTTCCAAAATAGCTGTTTCTGTCCCAAGGGAAAGCTAGAACAGTAGCCTGTCTGCTTCTCTTCTAAGTCTGTTATACGATTCTGGAAAATTCTATGTACGTAGGAAATAATGAGAATTTTTTAAAAAGCAAGTATATTCTATAGTAATAATTTGAAAATGTTTTTACTTCATGGGTCCTAAAAGAGGCTTGGGGCCCCTGGACCATTTAGAAAATGCTGGTGAAGCCACTAATTAGCACCCAATAAATTGTGATTTTTTTTTTGTTGTTAAACATGAAAATTAGAGAGACATAGAGAGAAGAGAGACAGAGAGAATGGGCACACCAGGGCCTCCAGCCACTGCAAATGAACTCCAGATGCATGCATCACCTTGTGCATCTGACTTTATATGGGTACTGGGGAATCAAACCCAGGTCCTTAGGCCCCACAGGCATGCGCCTTAACCACTGAGCCATCTCTTGAGTCCTGAAACATGGGAATTTTTGCTATCAAAGAAATATTAGTGATTAGAAGTATATGTTATGGCTTCAAACCATTATTACTTACTTTCTTGAAGGGTTTCCAAGAAGATTGCACTTCAGATGAGGGGAAAGAAACAAGTGTCTTTCAAATAAATAAATAGCATCATCACATAGATGAGTTCTCTTTTGTTGTTCGTTTTGTTTTAGGTTTTGGTTTTTTGAGGTAGGGTCTTCCTCTAGCCCAGACTGACCTGGAACTCACTATGTAGTCTCAGGCTGGCCTCAAACTCACAACCATCTTTGTATCTTTACTTCCTGAGTGCTGGGACTCAAGGTGTGCATCACCACACCCGGCTGGATGAGTTCTTTGAGTTGAAAGACCCAAATCTTGCTTTCGGGAGTTTGTTAAGTATATTATCATAAAACTTTATTTTGTTTTTATAGGAGTCCTTTTCATTTCTCTAGAGTGACCTATCTTAAAGAGAGCAGTGACTAGGTATTTGCCCTGCAGCCCTGACAGAGCCAATATGGGGTTGTGCTAGCTCATCAGTTGTAAAGAGAAGAGGTGGTTCACCAGTTTGGGGCTTCCTGATTGACAGACCAACCTGTCTTTACTGTCTTGACCGAAACCATTAATGATCACTACATTCTTTTGATACAAGATAGTCTAAAGAGACTTCTTGAAATGGGTTTGGACTGTAAGGACCAAAACACAAGCAGTAGGATAGCAGCTAACTTATAGATATCTTAAGAGTGTATTTCACATAACTTACCTCATCATAAGATACATAGATTTGCTATATGTGAATGTTTAGGAGATAAAGCTCCAATGGAATCACTTTTCTCTTTTCTTCCTCTTTCTCTTTGGGGTTTGCTGGCCCAGACCATGGGGAACTCATATGCCGGGCAACTGAAATCCGCTCGATTTGAGGAAGCCCTCCATAACTCCATAGAAGCCTCTCTCAGATGTAGTAGTGTGGTTCCACGGCCAATTTTTTCCCAGCTGTATTTGGATCCTGATCAGCACCCTTTCTCGTCTGCAGGTAACTTTCTCAGTCACGTGCATGTCTAGGCTCCTTTCAAGGAAGTGGGGATTCCGAATTGCTAGCAAAGTACTCGTCTCCTTGTTCTCAAATATATCTGTCAGAACTATGATTTTTTTTCTTGTGACTATTTTACTAAATGTTTTATCAAACTTACTATGATTTCTTCGCTTACCAGATGTCAAACCCAAGGTGGAGGATCTGGATAGAGATCTGGTACACCGCTATACCCAAAATGGCAGTCTGGATTTTTCTAACAATTTAGCAGTCAATGACATAGAAGATGATGAAGATGATGAAGAAATGTCTGATTCAAATAGCCCACCAATTCCCTATTCACAAAAACCTGCCCCAGAAGGGTCATGCACTACAGATGGTGAGTTTTGTTTTCTATTCAAAATTGTTCCTCTAGGGACTGGAGACATGGCTCAGCAGTTAAGGCGCTTGCTTGCAATGCCTGATGACCCAGGTTCAGTTCCCCAGTACCCACAAAAAGCCCCATGCACAAAAGTGTTGCATGCATCTGGAATTCATTTGTAGCAGCAGTAGGCCCTGACACACTCATTCTCTCTCTCCCTCCCTCCCTCCCTCTCTGTATATATATGTGTGTGTATGTATATATAATCTTTCTCTGTGTGTTTGCCAATAAATATATATCACATATATTTAAAACTTTTATTGATAGTTTCCATAATTATCGACAATAAACCATTATGATCCCCTCCTCACCGTCCCCTATATCTCTTCCCCCTCTCAATGAGTCTCTGTTTTGTTTCGGTGTCATTATCTTTTCCTCCTATTATGTGTAGGTATTATTAGGCACTGCGAAGTCATGAATATCAAGGCCATTTTGTGTCTGGAAGTTTGCATTGTAAGCAGTCCTACCCTTCCTTTGACTCTTACAATCTTTCCACCACCTCTTCCACAATAGACCCTGAGCCTCTGGAAGTGTGATAGAGATGTCCCAGTGCTGAACACTCCACTGTAATAAATATTTTAGTAAAAAATTGTTCCTCTCATGTCATCTGGCCTGTTGCCAATCACTCCATACAGTGTTCAGGGCCAGAGACTGGTAATGATGTAAGGAAAGTGATAATGTCCTCGCTCCGTTATCTTCCATGGCTTCACAGCAGCTTGTCTACAAGAAACACTAGTATCACCCCACCTTACGGAAGAAGAAACTGAGCTTCACAATTGAAGAACTTTGTTAGGTCAAGGTTAACCCAGTGTCTATGTGCTTTCTGCAAAATTGCTACTATCTTAGGAGCTCTGTGTGTGTGTGTGTGTGTGTGTGTGTGTGTGTGTTCATTCTCCTTTCTATTTCAACTCCACATATTAATAGGATATTGGGGCTGGAAAGATGGCTCAGTGTTTAGGGTGCTTGCCTCCAAAGACTAACAACCTCGGTTTGATTCCCCAGTGGCTACATAAAGCCATGCACAAAGTGGCACATGCATCTGGAGTTCATTTGCAGTGGCTAGTGGCCCTGGTGTGCCCATTCTCTCTCTCGCTCTCGCTCTCTCTTTCTCTCTCTCTCTCTCTCTCTCTCTCTCTCTCTCTCTCGTCTGTCTCTGCCTCTCTTCTCTCTCTCCTTCCTTACAAATAAATATACTTGATCTTAGCCAAAAGGTTGAGAAGGGATTCCTTTCAAATAAATAAAATATTTTCAAAAATAGTAACAGGGGTATTGGATACCTTATCTTTCCCTTTTACATCTATTTTGATCATTCACCCAGTATAAAAGTAAAAATATGAGGGCTGGAGAGATGGCTCTGCGGTTAAGGCACTTGCCTCCGGTGCCTAAGGCCCCAGGTTCAATTCTCCAGGACCCACATATGCCAGACCCACAAGGTGGTGGCCCTGGTGCTCTCACTCTCTGTATCTCTCAGCTTGAAAATGAATAAATAAAATATTTTTTAAAAAAGTAAAAATATGAATCCTTATAAATATTGTAAGTGTAAAATTTGTCTACATAGGATAAAAATTTAAATAGTTTGATGACCTTGTTTTATTTATTCATATGAACCTTCTCTCCTACCAAGTTTTAAAACACACTTTAAATAAGAAAACCCTGGTTTCTAATGTTTTCAGTATTTTGTGGTTTTAGTGATATCACTACTTAAATTCCACTTTCTTTCTTCCACTTGGTTGCTATTTTCTGATGGTCAGCCTAGTATGTGGTTTTCACTTAGTGCAGATTAGCCCAAGTGTAATATTTATACATTGATCCGGATGATGTCAGTGAATGAAAGTCTTGAGGAGCCATGGGGAGGGCAAGAAAAGGGACATAATCTCAGGACGATCTCCTTCCAAAGCTTGAAGAACAAATAATTGGGGATAAACTAAAGATTCAAATATCCAAAGCCAGATAAATAGCTGGCATTGTTTGCAAGTTTTATTTTCTCTTAACATCTCCTCCCCTGAACCCCAGCATCTGATAACCTGCAAAGGGGTCAAAAATCCTCTACCTATACTGGGTGTGGTAATGCATACCTTTTGTCCCAGCACTTGGGAGGCAGAGGTAGGAGGAATGGTGTGAGCTCCAGGCAGCCTGGGACTACAGAGTGAGTTCCAGGTCAGCCTGGGCTAAAGGGAGATCCTACCTCAAAAGGACAGAGGATAAAGAGGCCTGAGTAATTTTCTTAGTAGCTTGTCTGTCCTGGCTCACTAATTAAGTCAGGCTTTCCTGTAACACATCATTCATTCCTTATGGATTTGCTTCCACTTATAACTGGTTCCTTCTGTCTAGACTTAACATAATATATACTGATTTATTCACTATTGTTGCAATACAAGCATTTAAACCTGTGTGGAGATGTGGAAGGGAACTAGCATTACACTTATGCTTACTTGGTTTATATCCATTGTATATCTTTTATGCAATTAGCAATCAACTCATCAAGGAACAAACTAGAAGTTGAATGGTGCTTAAATGTTGAAGTCTCGTTGAAAATCTTACATGTGATAGAGTCTAAATAAAAATTTTAGAGGATCATTTCAAAGTAATCAAGTATTTTCCCTGTCCTGCCCCCCAAATATATATGTAATATTTATACATTTTTAATGAAATTGTCTAATTATTTACAATATATAGGAAACCAGGGAGTAAAATTATACAAAGCCAGCCTGCAAAGTATTCAAGTGTGCAAAAATGACAGTTCAGTTTCTCTAATTACTCCTGGCTCATGGGACTAGTTCCTTCCCTTTCACACATGGGTATCTGATAGGAAAGAAGTTCTGTGTGCCAAGAACAAGGGCCAGGCTGCATTTTCAGTCACTGGGTCCCCACCCTGTTGTGTCATCACATTTACTTAGCTGCCCAAGTATATTTTTAAGTGTGCCTGTTGAGGACCTGGCAGTGGTATTATTTATGGCCAGGCCTGAAAGGTGTCTAAGTAGTAGCCATCAAGATATAAACACGGTGATCTACAGATAGTTAGATTAAAGGTAAAAAGCATGGGATTTTCTGAGAAGGAAGGACTGTCTCACCAAGGCAGAAGATTCAAATTCCAAGACAATCTGAAAACACGAGTTCCCTCAGCAACTTGAGGTTCGTACAATGACTAGCCATTGTTCAAGCTCCCCTTTTAATTCACACACAGGATTGCATTTAAAATTTTTCTTTTTTCTTTCTCAGGAATCCCTGCTTAATTAGCTGTGCTGAATCCTAGCAATGAGGGTTGGAAGAAACAAAAGTTATCAGTAAAACACTAGAGCCTTGGCAGGTGAACTTTGAAATTCTCAGAAAAACTACAAACCGATTTTAGTAAATTTTCCTTGAATCTGTAACCATTCTTGGCCTTGAGTAAATTCTGACCCTCTTCTAAGCATTGAGTTTTCTTTTCTTTCTTTCCCCACTTTTTATTTATTTATTTATTTATTTATTTATTTATTTATTTATTTATTTATTTAATTTATTTTTGAGGCAGAGTCTCACTCTAGCCCAAAGTACTTTATATTTCAAACAAGTGACTTTAAGGCCTGAGCCTTCTCTCCAGCCCCTAAAAAGCAGTTTGTATTTCATTTCCTTCAATTTGGCTTATTCCAAAATTGTTCTAATAATCTTCTTGCTCAAAAGGGACACAACCTTGAAATTCCCCTCATAAAAAATAGCATTGAAGTAGGAAAATATAAGGATTGCCAGGCCTTGTTTCAGCATACTTTTTTTTCCCCCTTTCGTGGGAAATCCTTTATTGACCCAAGGCTTAAAGAAAGGTGAAGTTATTTTTAGAGGCAATTTAGATAAGCAGATACTTAACACCTGATGGACTGCTGTGGTTTCCCATTCAGATGTAAATTTTGCTTGTTAATTTATTATGTAAATTATTGGAATCCTGTGGGTTCCTACCCTGCTGGGAGGCATTTGTCTCCAGGGGATTTTAGACTCTAACTTTTCCAGGGGTTTGTGTTTACAGCTGCATCAGTAAACTTGCCCTTCCCCCCCCCTTTATTTACTCCCTAACCTTCCAGTAGGAGCATGCAAATCTCTTTCTATGAAGTGAAAACCTTGGCTATTTTTGTAAAGAAATGCAGATGAAGTTTATAAAGAAGGGCCCCCCACTGCTCTTAGCCATTTCTTTTTAAATTACAATCATTGATTAGGCAGGAGCTCGGTTTTAGGACAACACTTCATTATTACCCTGAGAAAATTGAATGATTTTGGAAGCAAGTGTTCTTTCTTTCTTTGTGTATAGTAAACAGGTTTAGACCTTTCCTCGGGTTACTCTGAGACCATCTTCTAAAGAGTGAGCCCATCAACCTTTCAGAATTATTTCAGATGTAATTCGAGGATTACGCTAAGGTTTCTTTTCATTTATTTTAAAGTTTCAATGAAGATTGAATAATCTTTACTAGATTAATAGTCTGACATCGTTCTAATAGGAATATAGAACTGCCCGCTACACTGGATACTGGGATCCACAGATGTTGAAATCTAAGGACCTTTCCTGGGTCCTGTGGCTCTCCTACCTTCTTTATAGATATAGTTTATTCTCCTGTTTTAAAACAAAAAGATAAATACTGCTCTTAGCACATTCTTTTTTCGTTCTCAGGAATCCCTGCTGCGTTGAATCCTAGCAATGAGGGTTGGAAGAAACAAAAGTTATCAGTAAAACAGTAGAGCCTTGGCAGGTGAACTTTGAAATTCTCAGAAAATCTACAAACCGATTTTAGTAAATTTTCCTTGAATCTGTAACCATTCTTGGCTTTGAGTAATTTCTTCCTGACCCTATTCTAAGCACTGAGTTTTCTTTTCTTTCTCTCCCCACTTTTATTTATTTATTTATTTATTTATTTATTTATTTATTTATTTATTTATTTATTTTTGAGGCAGAGTCCCACTCTAGCCCAAACTGACCTGAAACTCACTCAGATCTGAAGCCCAGGCTTCAACTCAAGATGATCCTCCTACCTCAGCCTCCCCCAGTTCTGGGATTAAAGGAGTGAACTACCAATTCAGGCTTCATTCTCTTCTTGACTAAATTGCCTCTCTGTCGTGTATTGGCAAGTAACCAAAAGGTAAAAAAGATAAAAGTATTCTATTTATAAAATACACAATACTGGGCTGGAGAGATGGCTCAGTGGTTAAAGGCACTTGCTTGCAAAGCCAAGCAGCTGGGGTTCAAATCCCCAGAACCCCTATAAAGTCAGACACACAAAGTGGCAAGAATGTGTCTAGAGTTTCTTTGCAGAGGCAGGAGCCCCTCACATGCCCATACTCATTCATTCTTTCATAAATAAATCAATATTTATCAATAACAATCAATAACATAATATTTTTAAGAACAGCTTTAAATTTATGGAAAACCTGAGAAAATAGTATAGTTTCTATACATACACATAATTTCTATCATTCAAATCTTATCGTAGTAGGTATACTTCCTACAAGTCACCAGCCAATCAACATCCATATATTTTATTAATTTTTTTTTTTGTTTTTCGAGGTAGGGTCTCACTCTAGCCCAGGCTGACCTGGAATTCACTATGTAGTCTCAGGGTGGCCTTGAACTCATGGCAATCCTCCTACCTCTGCCTCCTGAGTGCTGGGATTAAAGGTGTGCGCCACCACGCCCCGCTGATGATTTTATTAATTTTTATAATCAAGTCCATGTGTTTTTTTTTGGGGGGGGGGTTCCTTAGCTTTATCTGATGTGGGGCCAGGAGCCTACCCAGAACACTGCATTAGATTTCATTATATCTCCTTAGGCTCTTGTGAAATTAGCCTGTTTTGAATGATCCTGACAGGTTTAGGACTATCACTCAGGACTATTGTCAGAAACTCCCCATTGGATTCCGGTGATTTTCTCCCAAGGAGAGAGCATGGGTGTGGATGAAGACCCCAGAGGTGAATGCCATACCCATCGCATTAGTGCATACTCCCAGCTAACGGCTGCTGAGAGGGAGTGTTCTCCTTTCTCCTCCTGCTCCCTCTCCACTTTTTTTTATTGCCCCTCCCCCCCCCAGGTAGGGTCTTGCTTTAGCCTAAGCTGACCTGGAATTCACTATGTAGTCTCAGAGTGGCCTCGAACTCACGGAGATCCTCCTACCTCTGCCTCCCAAGCGCTGGGACTAAAGGTGTGCACCACCACAATGCCCAGCCACACAGTCAGAGTTAGCCACAGCCTTAAGGGTGGAGTAGCTACATAATTTTATTAATTAAATTTTTATTATAGCATAGTAATGATTAATAATAATTTGAATTATTTTACTACATGGCATACTACATGGCATCTCATCTCTTCTTGCTTCTGAATTCATTCAGTATTTTTATATCATAATAGATATTTATTTTATGTTTTTGGTTATAGTCTAATAGTACTTTATTTTACTGTTTGTAGGGTTACTGTTTTAGACTGGCAGCTCTTCCTGCTGGTTCTTATAAGCCTCCATCTCTGTGGGGGGTGTTTTAGCATAAAATAGGGTATTTTCTGCTTTCATAGACTAAAGCGCCTCTTGAAATATATTTTTAATTTTTAAAAACGTCTAGAAATACATCCTTTTTATAAAACCCAATGGTTTTAAAATAAGTACTTCTAGGGTCTGGGGTGATGGCTCAGTGGTCAAAGGTACTTGCTTGCAAAGCCTACTGGCCTGGGTTCAGTCCCCCCAGGGTTGCATGTAAACCAGTCCAGCATTTGTTTGAAGCATTAAGAAACCCTGGGGTGTGCATGTACACATGCAATCACACATACACAAATATGCACATGGAAATAATATTCTTTAAAAAATAAGCATTACTTTTGAATGCTAGGTGTCCTTGCACCGTAAGTGGGGAGGCCCTTAAGACCTAGACTATTAGAAATTGCTTGTGCTTTTTCACTTAAGTGGATTGTGTAGTTTCATTTTGCCACAGAAAACAGCCTGAAATGCTATCTCTCCACACTGTTCCTTCTCAATTCTACCTCTGTTTAGCCCAGATCCAAAACTATGCTCTCTCTCCACATCTTGCTAGAGAAATCTTGTCAGAAAGGTCACAAGTGGTGGGAGAACCTGGTTTCTTTCTTCTTTAGGTGGGTCTCTCTTCACTCTCCAGGCTACCCTGAAACTACTAGGCCCAAGTGATCCTCCTGCCTGTGCCTTCCAAGTGCTAGAATTACAGTCATATTGGCCACTAAATCCTGAAAGAGAAGTGATCATAAGGAGCTTAGAGACCTCCATTGCGGTGCCTTCGATTCTGGCTTATAGGTACTAGACCTCAAGCCATTTGCTTAACCTTCCTGGGCCATTTTCTCATCTACAGAGCAGTGTTCTCCCATCTTTGACTAACAACTTTCTTTTAAAAAATATTTTCTTTATTTATTTGCAAGGAGAGATAGAGAGAAAGAATAGGCACAGTAGGGCCTCCAGCCGCTGCAAGTCTAAATGCATGCACCATTTTGTGCATCTGGCTTTCTGTGGGTACTGGGGAATTGAACCAGGGCCCTTAGGCATTGCACTCAAGTGTCTTAACCACTGAGCAATCTTCCAATCCTACACATTTCTTTTTTATAAAAAAATATTTTAGAGAGGAAGAGAGAGACAGAGAGAAAGAGAGAGAACAGGTGCACCAGGGTCTTTTGCCACTGAAAATGAACTCCAGTTATATGAACCACTTTGTGCATCTGGCTTTATGGGGGTATTAGGGAATTGAACCCAGGCTGGTAGGCTTTGCAAGCAAGCACCTTTAACCACTGAGCCATCTCCCTAGCCCCAGCTAACACATTTCTTTTAGTAATGTAGAAACTTTTGAATTCCTTGGGGATTTAGAATCTAATTCTGTCATTGTATTTTACATGACAAAAACCTTAATTTTAAGTATAAAGCACTTTTTAAACCAACATAGTAACAAGAATTGTTTACTTTTTATGAGTGAACAATTGCTATTTAGCCAGGTGTCATCATGTATGCCTTTAATCCTAGCATTTGAGAGGCTGAGGTAGGATTTCAATGAGCTCAAGGCCAGCATGGGGCTCTTTTTAAAAATTATTTATTTATTTAACAGAGGGCGCAAGAGAGAATGGGTATGCCAGGGCTTTTTGTTGCTGCAAATGAGCTCCAGATGCACTCACCACTTTGTGCATCTGGCTATAAGTTGAACTCAGGCCATCAGACTTTGTAAGCAAGCATCTTTAACCAATGAGCCATTACTCCAGCCTTATAACATCTTGATAAGTGTGTGTGTGTGTGTGTGTGTACATGCTTAAATGCTGCTGTGGGTTGATCTAGGTTCTCTTGTTCATTTTAGGCTGGCACTCTACTACTAAACTGCATTCCCAGTCCTAATGTCATAATTTGATGAGTGAAGATGATGAATTAAACTTGGCATACCTAGGCACGCATAAATTTTATAAAGTAATTTTTTGTGTTGATCATGTATTCCCTGAGCATCCCATCTTTAAACCATAGCCCATTACATGTACAAATTAGCTGTGTATCAACACATGCAGTTGACAATAATTCAAAACCATACAGTGTTATGGGCTTTGTCTAAATGATCTGGGTTCATTTGACTGGTCTTCACTAACCCTACACATGTTAGATGAAAGGTCTTCAGACCACTGTAGGATACTAGAATCATCAATTCATTGGTTAAAATCATAATAGAAATTGATGCTCACGATGTCTGACATGGACCTTCCCTGCTTTGTACTGGGTAACGATGGTGATTCTTTCTTTCCCCAGCACCCTCCATGCTTCATAAGTCCCCAAGACAATGGTTCTTATACATGTATTCAGTACCAAAATCGCAACGGAAGCTAGCTTAGATGAATACAGATAATATTGGAAAAATTCTAAAGCAAAAGGTCACATAACCAAACTATGGGAAAGGCAAATAGCTCTGGGCTTCCAGGATCCATTGTCAGACCCTCCTGGTCACGCTTTCCTTGGCTTCATTTTCGGCGTCCCAGGAAAAAGCCTTGATTGGCATGGTTCTTATCAGGTGCCCACTTCTGGATTGGTCAACTATGTCCAGAAAGGTGGGATATTCAAATAATCCAGTCTTTATTGAGTGTCAGCTTCTGGACAACTGGGAAAATCCCCACTCTCCAGGGGCATCACGTGATTACAGTACAGAGATGACTGTCTACTACTCTGTTTAGGATTGTGGGTTCCTTGTGTATTCTGGCTCAGTGTGAGTGCTTAGTGAACACACATTTTGTGCAATTCATATCCTCGGGCTGAGAAAACATCTGTTGCTATCGTGATCCATTACAAAGTGATCACAGAAGGACTTGTCAAGTCACATCTAGTGAAAGTCA
>PVHP010024213.1:0-26326 GCA_004024765.1 Zapus hudsonius
CTGCTCCCTCCCTTTCTATTGACTCACTGACATATTCAGTTCCATCTTGCCGCTCTGTCATTGCCAGTAGCTGTATTCCAAAGCCACCTTCCTCAGTACTGTGACGCTCAGTGGCCACATTCTGTGAATGCTGCCTCACCTTCAACATCAAAGACAACACATTTCACTTGTCATAAGATCAATACCAAATGACACTACTGTGTACCTACTGTGTGGCAGGCGCTCATTGGCTCCTTACTGCAAGGCAGCGAGAGACACCAACTTTCCAAATAAGTCAGGTGTAAAGGATAGTCACAGACATCTAAACCATCTAGGTAAATGCTTCTTAGGTCAAATACATTTATTTTCTGTGAGTCCAAAATACACTCCGGTTGACTTGGTGCTCTTATTTTTTATTTCCCAAATGGTTTTGTTTATTCAAAACAGTTTGAATGGTAAATACATCCATAGTTTATTCAACTGAGGATCATGGTAAACTCTACATAGAAATGCAGATATCCTGTTTTTATTACTTAGTCAAGAGTTTGAAAACAAGTGGTTCCTAACTATATCCAATGTATATCAGTATTGTCATTGTTTTTAGTCATTCAGTTGCTAAACATGAAAATCTTACTTTCTGTCTCTCCTTGAAGCATGAGAAGCTGGGGCAATGTTAGGCTTATGTCTGGAACAGTGGGAATTGCCTCCATCAGCTCCCTTTATCCTGGGCAAGTGCTTTCCTGTTTGCCTGTCTCCACTGACCACCCCACTCACTGGCATTATCTGCTCAGCTCCTGAGGGCTTTTGAGTTTGCAACTCCTAATAGACAATCTGCTTCCGAAGTGTTCACTTCACCAGAGCACACAGCCTTGTGATTCTCCTGGAAAATGTATATGTCCAGTCAAAGCATTCCATGCTAGAGACTTACATCCTGGTCATATAATTTAATGACCCACTCATCCTTTCCTTTGGACTCATCTATTATTATCCCAAGCATTTGACAGCCAAGGCAGTACTTGGTGATGTCTTAATGTGCTATACACTTTTCAGGGGTTGCTTTCTTTCTTTTTTTTTCCCCCTGTGTTGAATCGCTATGTCAGCTTGCATGACTTAGGTGATATACATTGGCAAATACTTCCTTGTATATTTCATAAAATTTGATAGAAGTAATTGTCAGAGATGATCTTGCTTTGATTAAATAAATACACTATTGTGGAGTTTGGTCCACAGTTTAAACATGGCATGAGTAATTTGTTAGCAAATTTGTCAGCCTAGCTCAGTAGCTTTAAATTGTAGATACATTTGTGGACGTATCATCATCCTAGTTTTGCAAATCTGACAGCCATAGCTGTGTCTTGAATGCATTGGCCGTGATTTTTCACATTGTTTTATGCCAATCACATTTATGGCACACTGCTTATTACTTTATTGCTGAGAATGGCAACATGTATTTATTTAGCTTTTTATTTTAGAACCAGCAGGCTATCACTCGCTTTATTAATCAGATCCAACCTTGAGGATTACAGCCATCAGCTTCAAGTTTATCTAATTGCTGCTGCTCAGAAACCGAGAAGACAGTAATGCAGTTATACCATCTCCCTTGAGGAATCACCACTCCTAAGGACATTATATTTGTTATTGGGAAATATGAGGCTTTCAATTTACAAATTTTTCTATTGCTAAACAAGCGTAAGTGGCTTTTTAAAATTCTGTTTGGGGACGTTGTTCTCCTAAAGACAGTCTGGCTGACCTTTCTTTAATGTATCACTTTCCTCTAGCTCTTACAATTTAGAAAGTATTTATTATTATTATTATTCTGGGATAGCTCTGGAAGGCATCACCACAATTGTCATAAAATTAAAACTACATTCGTTATCCCACATGCTACCATTTTATTAGCCTAGTAGAAAAGTCAATATTTTTAATTTGTTACCTCTGGATCTATGCCGGTTTTGATGTATGATAACAATCCAACAGGGCACTATAATATACACTAACTCAAATCTACAAAGAAGGGAAATAAACAAAATAATAAGAAAAAAATTCTTGGGAACCAGAGACATATGAAGACATCGAAACAAGAGTTGTGTCAGCCTGAATTAATTTTTGACTTCTGAAAAAGAAGGTACCTTAAAACATTGAGAATGTTGAAGAGATGATGCAAGTTTGAAATTTATTTTCTGATTGATCTCATCCAGGTCTTTTCCTAAGCACAATGACATTATCCCAGCTATGTTGAAACCCTTATATACAGTCTTGTATGACTCAAGTATGTTAGCTTTTCTTTCTTTAATTTCCTCATTTATTAAATAATATCTTGGTTGAAACTTACTTTTGTTCTACTAGTTCATGAACTGTAAATTCCAATTCCTAAAATATTAAACCATATGCCCTTCCCTAGTTTTAACAGTTGTTTTCACATTATTTTTAAGACTTCTGTGATATTGAAAAGGAAGAGATGAGTGGGTAGGTCCCATTTTTCTTTTTCCCTTCGTTCTTTGTGAACCATAAAAGTCACCAAAAGCAACAACAACAAAAAAAAAAACATTACCTAGAGATTGCTGATTTCAAATTCATCTCCATGATTATAAAACACGGGTAGGATAAGCCCCATATAGTTCTTTCCCACCTCCCAGGCTGCTCGCGGTGTGTCAGAGAGAGTCCCCATGTAAAAAGTAATGAAAAGCAATCAGAGAACACATTTGCAGACTCATTAGTACTATTGCTCATTCATTACAACTACTAATCATTAAAAAGATGAAGGTGATGAGTGGTACACACAGTCAGATGATACAGAAGTGGTATGCCTTGATGTGCTCAGATTATTCTGATAGCTTAGCTTGCTCACACCTATGAACTAACTCCATGTATTTACTGCAGTATTTATTATCATGAGGACCTGTTTTACACACTAGGAGAGGGAGGAAGAGGCACTGGGTGTTTAAGTGAACCTGCAGGCAATTGTGTGCTTTGCTGAAACTCTGAATTTGCCCTGTCAATAGAGTCTAAAATACTAAATCAAAAATCAAAGACAGTGACAAGAAAAACAAGACGATGGAGAAGATGGGTCAGAGGTCACTGAGACAAGGTCTTGGGAGCTTCAACTTGATACTGACACCTTTTATTTTTCTCCTCCTGAACAATCCTTTAGTCCCCACTTTCTTCCTAGAGTTCAATATTAAAAGCAATATTGACCACATTGAGCAATGGGATCTCATTTTCAGCAGCAAGTAAGCTTTGAAACTTCCTTTAGAATTGGGAAGAAACGAGAAATAAGAAGGAACTATAAAGAGAAAACCCAATTTACAATGACTACACAGACATTTCTACATAAGGAAAAGGAGAGGCTTGTTTTCAAGTAGTAACAGTTCATTCAACTGGGCCATCCATGGGTCCTAGATTGGGAAGGGGATCACACTCTAGCCTTTGGGTTTTTTCTTTCAATGTGATATAAAAAGAATTAAGCCATAAAGCTGAACGTGTATAGTTGTCAATAGTTATTCAATGTGGAGGCAAAGAATAGTATTCTAACTGGCTTTTACTTGATTTTAAGCTTTTCTGAGTCTTAACAATGAATTAATATCTTCAAGTAAAATTAGACATAGTTGATATCACCAGACACACTTTAGAATGAAGGGCAGATATCTTAATTATGGTTATCACTGCACATCCAAGATCCTTGGTGTCAAAAGTTATCCAACGTCCTTCCATTTCCTATCTTAAAATTTTATTTCGTGTGTTAAGGATTCATATTTGGGTCCTCTCTTACAGCTGGTGGCTAAAGTATCAAGCTATCTCCTCCATACCTCACCATTTCTCTTCTTGGGCCTGTACTGTGTGGGCATCATTTCTCTGTCTGTAGCCCAGACAACAGCCATCTGTGCTGGCCCTTCTGGCTGGAAGTTCTTCAGCTCATCTCTACATGTCCAAAGCTTATGTAAGTTTCAAGGCTCCCACAAATGCCATCTCCTCATTTTTTCCTCCTGACAGGACCCATCCCTCCATGGGAAACCGAAAATACTCATTTGTACTTTTCTTACAGTATGTAGCATTTTTTTAAAAACCTGGAACACTGATATTTGTGGCTGTGCTTTTTATTATCAGCGGGCCTCTGCTCTGATTCATTTCTTGGACTTGCTTCATTTGGGTCCTGGTGATTTTCAATATATTTGTCATGAATAAAGGAAGAAATACTACAGGTAACACATGTGACAATCAAACCAATGTGATCTAATGACTGTCTTCAGTACTAATATGTTCCTTCTGGATGTCCTATCATGGCTGCAGGCAGGTGGGACCCATGATGACAACCGTAATACACGTCTGACTCCTTCATTTCTTTCTGCTCTCATAGAAAAGCAATTGACAAATATTCCATTCATGGTTTTTACCCTTTCTTCTTATACCCAGGCTTTGTCCCTCGTCTCTCCTAACTGGCTCTCACCGTGTCTATGCACCTCTCCTCTGCATAGGTACCAAAATGATCTGAAACACAAATCAACTCAGGTCACATGCAGGCTGTTCCTCCCCATGTTTTCCCATGATGTAAAATGCTTTGCACTCAGCATGTAAGAATGTCCATTTGGGCAGATTGCTTTCCTCTCCTGGTTCCTCCTCAGCTTTTCTTCATTTCCCATGCCTCATGTCATTTGGTACATTGACTGTATTCTCTAGTCTGTTTTGATCACCTGTCAACACATTAAACAAGCTTCCATTTATTCTTTGCATATATTTTTCTTTTTAGAACCTGGCCAGGAGAACCTGGCTGAATACTAAGCTATCCATGGTCCCCTGTCACAAGGACTGATCCAGATGACCCACGGAGGAGGTTATCCAGCGGTTTGGGGACGGGAGGCAGCGGGGAATTGGGGATAACAACTCATTGTTTGCCCACTAAATAATGTAACTCATTATGGACAATAAAAATTTAATTAATTAATTAAAAAATATTTTTTATTTATATTATTTAATCACATATTCTACAAAACTATTCTGATGTCTCTTCACTCCTTTGTCTCTCAAAACTTTCAATTCCTATAATGCCCTTTTCTAACGACTTATGTGTTATTTTTCTCTGTCACTACGTTGATCTTGCTTATTATTATGGCCATTATCACATGCCTGAACGTATGAGTTTGGGCCCTTGTAAGAGGGGTTCCTGTCTTTGAATCTAAGACTTACCTAGTGTAGTGTCTAACACATAGTGGGTAATTAGCAATAGTTCACTGAGTGAACAAATGAATGATTCTGCGGTCATGTATGCATATGTATTATCTAAGCAGTGTCCTTTACTGTTGAACATCAGCAAACCTAGTGAAACTGGCCTAAAGAAATGAGGAAGAAGAGGGTGGGACTTGGGGTCCCAACAGCCTCTCTAAGGTGGTTGGGGAAGAAAGGGTGAAGGGAATGGCAGTGGATGGGAAATGCAAAGCTGAAGAGGAACAGACAGAGTCACTGAAGGACTTACTTAAGTGGGAATTGCATGACAGACCTCTTAGTCATTCAGATGGATTTGGTAACTCTTTCAGAGGGGAAGCTACAGGGAAACAGAACATTTCACTGAGAGGTGCCAGGAGCCATGAAGTCAAAAAAGCCTAAAGCCTACGAGAGGGTAAAAGCAGTCAATAACTAAAGAGGGATTGACTTGAGAAATATCTGAAGATAAAATTGACGGGGATGGTTGATCTGGAAAAATGAAGGGAGGGTTGTGTTTTTAATATTTGTCTTGAATTATAGGTTGAGATTAATTTCTAATTGGCTCCAGATACTTGTGTATTCTTAGTATATGCTCTACCACCCAGGGAACACGTGCTTTTGACCATTAACCTGAGCAAGTTCGACCAATTGTAACTCAAGCTGTTCATCAGTTCCTTCTACCCCAGAGATTTGATTGGATGTTACACATTAAATCACAAGTCTGTGTCTAATGTAAAATTGCTACCATTGGAATCGTTACGTCTCCCCAAAATTCATCTTAGAGCCCCACACTCTGATGTTATTTGCATTTGGAGGAAGGTCATGTAGGAGCTGACCAAGGTATTCATGATTATACACATGATTGGGGTTTATATCCTTATAAAAAGGGGCACAACGAGATATTCTCTGTCTTCTCTTTCTCATCCTCACTCTCTTTTTCTCTCCCCATCTCTGGCGTTCTTCCTCTATTCCCCATCACATTCGTTTATACCAGAAAGAAGAAGAGGGATCCTATAAAAAAACCCAAACTTTTCCATCTTGTTCTTAGACAGTCAGACTCCAGAACTATGGGAAATAAATTTCTGTGACTTAAACGACCTGGTCTATAGCAGCCTGAAATATGAAAAGCACACAGCGTAGTGATGACTACTTGAATACACTACAGTGTTAGCTAAATATATATTAAAAATTAGAAGCTGTTGTACTGTTAGCCTAATTGGTAAATATTGAATTATTTGCCAATCTAATCTCCCTTGCAAAATAGTATGTCAGTTTGTTTAATGACGTCTTGGACTCCCTTGGCTTCTATGTTGGGGTGTGAGGCTGTCTGGAGACAATTGTTCAGAAGTTCTTTGAATATTAGAAATTGTTAGAAAAGGTACTTTTAGTTTTCATCCATAAATCTGATTTTTGTATTAATACAATTTTCTGTACTCAACTTTACCTGAGAAGAACCACAATGTTCTTCAAGGTACCACAGGATAAATGAAGGAGAGCAGGTTCTTGAGCACCTAAGCATCTATTGACAGACAAATGACAACTGTCTGTTTCTGTGCACACACACGCACACACACACACCACACACACACACACACTCACTCACTCACTCACACACACAGAGAGAGATTATTTAGCCTATAAACAATCTTGGACTAGAAAGATGGACTCCAAAACCTAAGGATCCAAGTTCGATTCCCCAGGGCCCAAGAAAACCAGATGCCCAAAATGGTGCATCCATCTGGTGTTCATTTGTAGTGGCTAGAGGCCCTGGTGTGCCCATTCTTTCTCTGTCTCTTTCTCTGTCTGTCTCTATCTGCTTGCAAATAAATGAATAAAAATATTTTTAAAAATGTTTTGTCAGTTGAAACAACACAAGTATACCTGAAGGACATTAGGCTAAGTTAAGTAAGAAAGGCATAGAACAGAAAATGGTGGATGATAGTACACTTGTATGTAAACTCTAAAAATAGTCAAACTCATAGAAACAGTTGAATATTGGCTGCCGTAGACTATGGTTTACGGTAAAGGAGAAAACCTTATCCAAGGTTAGAAATATTCCGTTATGCAGAATGCTTCATTGCCCAAGCCCAATGATTACAGTTAGTAATACCATATTGACTATGTATATTTGCTAAGGGTAAATTATTACTGTTCTAAACATACACACACACACACACACACACACACTGTGTGAAGTTTTAGTCATGTTAACTTGTTATGCTATTAGTCAGATTATTTTGGTATTTTATAATGTATACATATCTAGCATCGATGTGTGCCATTTTTTACTTCTCAAGGAAACCAACTGGGAATTTTAAAATGACACAACACAATGTACAACCTATAACAATAACAACATAATGTTGTTACATACACAACATTATGCAGGCAGGGTGAAGAGCTCAGAATGATTCTCGATTATTGATCATGCTTCTTTTGTACTTACCTTAAAATAAATCAAGATTTTGCATGCTGCCAGGTGGTATTAGTGTGGAAACCCTAAAATGATGGAAGGTATATCAAGTGATCAAAAGGACCATGGGACCAGCCCTAATCATAATCTCAATCATAGGAAATACAATGAAATAAATGAACTGAGAACACTCGGGATACTCCACAGCATTTCCATTGAAAGATGCTAGTATTGCCTTGGCTAAAATGGTGTGAGCTTTTCTGGCTCAGATACTAATGCAAGCCCAGCATTTTCTTCTTTGTATGTATGGGAAAGCCAGTCCTTTTGAGAGTTAGAATAGCTTTCAAGATTCCTGATTTAAATTGCAAACTCTTGATCATAGCTGGGGAGCAAAGGTTTTTATCTTGGAATTGGAAATTGAGTTCTTTAGCTCTATACCAAGTGATAATATTAAGCATTTTGTTGTATCCACCATGCAAGCCAAGTTCCCCACTGTGCCTTCAAAGCCACAGTGAATGAACCATATTTGGATTTGCTTATCAGAAAGAGACATTTAGAAAGACAATGCACTTGTCCTGCAAGACTGAGTCTCCTGATGCTTTTCCATAGGCCTGTGGAGAGCTGCAAAATGGGCCCTAAAATCAGACTGACATGGTCGCTTAACAAGCTTCAGTCAGCTCTGTGGGCTCAGCGAGTCTATGGTGTCACCCCACAGGGCTGCTGATGGCAGCCATCATAATTAGAACGCATGAATCAGAAACACCAGGTGAAGATTTTGCCTTAGAAGAAAGAAAAGGCAGATGGAGGGAATTACCATGGCCTTTGACTGCTAAGCCCTTTCATGCAGCTGGATGGCTGGCTGGCCCGGCCTGCATGAATGGGGCTGAGGAGCAGGCCCTCACCCTTCCACCACCACGCTTCAAAGTGGCCAAGGGAGCAGAAAATCTCTTCCTTGTCAATTCCTGCAATGAAGGAAAATCTCAGCCTTTCTCCCAACACTTGGTCAGAACAGGTAATGGCGCTTGACTTCTATCCTTTCGTAAATATGGACAATGGTGTGGCCATCTTTCCCCAGAAGAAAACCTGTGATACATGAGAGGGATATGACCTTGAGAGAGATTTGCTGAACTTTAATATGACTGGATGTTTTCCAACCTTTATGGGCTCTTGATTTTTAAAATCTGCCTAACAAAAGCTCTGCCAGGAAAGCTGTTATTACGAAGATGCTTCTCAATAGGGAGAAGTGGGCTAATTACAAGCTCTCCCGTAAAATAAAGGAGGGTTTTTGAAAACAAGTGCAAATTTGACAAAATGTATTGCATTGCTCTTATGGAAAAATAAAAGACTACAAGGGAGCCACATTTGAAATGGCCAAGTGTCCAACATAAATAGACTCTATAAAACTTGTTGGAAGAGGCTATAAGAGATTTCACATTACTTATAAACAATTGCCCATCTGACCTTGATATGAATACAGAAATCCATTAGCAATCAAATTTTCAAACATAATTGTACACTAAAAAATATGTATTTTTCTCGTATCAAATTATGTTGACAGGACCCAGTTTAATACGACAATGCAGACTTATTTATGTTTTTATCTTCTTTTCTATTACATTGCTTTGGAGATTTGGTAAACATAATTCACTAGGAAGAGCCAAACAGTAAATTGGAAGCGTGTTGGGAGGATTTTCTTATAGCATTCAATGACTTTTATAGAAATTTAAATTCCATTTTGAGCTAAAAATAAAAACTTCAGAATATGCAAGAAGGTTTATGTTACCCTGTTTACAAGCAGTTGGAATGTTTTGGTTCTAATAAAGTTTATCTTAAGGACAAGTCTCCTAAACACAAAGATTTAAAAAGAAAAATAAAAGTGGATCGATTTATAACTGAAATGATAACAATGCCATTTAATAGAACAATATTCCTTGTGAGTAGTGATTTTGAAAGTATGATTTGATGCAACAAATTGAAGATGTGTTCATCAAAACACACCACAAAACACTGCCCCAAACACTATGATATAGACAAATAAGAGTCTTTATTGAATCCATCACAGAAATTACAGAGAAAATTGCATCTCTGCCCTAGCGTCCTAAGGAACCCTCCAGTCCCTGGAGGACACATGCCTTAATTTTGCCTATTAAGTAAATGAATATTCTTGAGAATTTACAGAGTCAAGCAAAAACACAACAGTGTCCATTGTCTACTTATTTTAGTACAAGTCAACACAGACATTTCTGTCTAATTTGAGCTTCATTTGGAAGCAATTAACTATTTTTATTAGATATAATAAGGGATTCTAGTGCATGGACCATATTTGCCGGTATCAGTTATTTAAGGCTTAATTGAGTAAAATTGCATTTATACCCAACACAGTTCTAAGTGATAACCTAGTCTGTATTGTTGAACGCTTCTTCACTCTCATTTCTTACTCTGGGCAGGTGTGAAGGGTCGGCAAAATTACTCATTTCTTTTATTTTCATTGTGCTCTCCGGATTGCCAAGATGGTTCTCCATCATGATAAATGGAATAGCTCACATACTGTTTACAAATATCATCCCATATGTCCAGCTGAGCTTTTATTTTTATTTAGTTTTTAAAATATTTCTGTTCACTGGAATTTATTTTTGCCTATTATGAGTAAACTCACATGAAGGTAGAGCTTCAAAATTATCTAAAATGGTATGATTTCTATTATTGAAATAATGAAAATATTTTAAGAATGTATAAAAATGTTAATGTAGATATGACAACCAAAGCAATGAATACCTTGGAATAAAGAGACCAAAACCGTGAGCAGCTCAGACAGGGTCATATTTCTCCAAACACCTGAGCTAAGCACACGATTCTTTTATTCAATGAGATTGGTCCACTGTTTTATTCTCTTATGTAGCCACACACACACACACACACACACACACACACACACACACACACACACACACACACACAAATACAAGGACGTATACTTTATAAGGGAAAGCAGCTTCTTTGACATAAAATACTTGCTTCCTGGCAAGGCCCATTCTGGATGTGCCCCAACATGGAGCAGAAAAGGAAAGGGGACTGGCCATGTGCATAAGGCCCAATGTGTAAGGTGTCCTCACCTTACAACAAGCTGCTGTCTCTAGAAGTAGCTCAGCCGCGTGAGAGTCCATCTACTTCATGCATGGGCAATGGGGTCCTTATCCCCAAATTACTGTCAACTAGGCCCCACAGCTTAAAGATTCCACCACATTAACATTGCCTCACCAACAGCATTGCTCAAACAAGAACCAAAAGCAACATATACACCTTTGAGGGACAAACAAAGCCCTAGATAGTGTACCAACTATGCAGGAAGGATGTCTAGTAATTTCCCATTCTTCTTGGTCTTTATTAAAAACAAAAACAGACTGGAGAGATGGTTTAGCAGTTAAGGTGTTTGCCTGCCAAGCTGAAGGACACAAGTTCGATTCCCCAGCACTCATGTAAAGCCAGAAGCAAAAGGTGGCACATGTGTCTGGAGTTCCTTTGCAGTGGCTGGAGGCCCTGGGTGCCCAATCTCTCTCTCTATCTCCTTTTTTTCTCTCTCTCTTTCTCTCTTTCTCTCTCTCTCTGCCTGCCTCTATTTCTCTCCCACTTTCTCTCTCAAATAAATAAATTAAATATTAAAAAAAAATCCTTGCTCAGGTTTCTGGGATTTCCAGAATAGAGGCATGTAGCCTTTATTAAAGCATTGGTATGTGGCTATTCAAATTCCTTCCCACCATTCCTACCAGACTCTTGGATGCTGGAGGACAAGAGTCAGATTTGCCCATATTTGAATCCAAAATTAAATAGATGTTCTTGCACAAAATGAGCTAGATAAGGTCACTTGCCCTTAATTATTACTAGCATTTTCTATGGAGGAAGATTTTCAATGAGGGTCTCCATTTGCTTATTCTGTGGACATAGATTAAAAAATACAGTCTGGACTAGGACCATATTTTGATAGTAGCTATTCGTGAACATTCAATATCCTGGTTGACCGATGCAGAGAATTAGCTAAGAAGGGCCCATAATCTGAGTTCAGATTATGCCTGAGAACCCAGAGACAATAATCCTTTCTTTATTTTTGCTTTCATCCTATGAAAAGTTTTGTTCGTTTCCACTCAGAATTAGTCAGCTTTCTACTTCTATGTCTTTTCTGAACCTTTACCATAGGAGTTATACCGTGAAACTTCCACTGTCTTACCTCTAAAGGTAGGCATCTAATGACAGCTATTAATGTATACAAGATAGTTAATTTGTACCATTTGCGTTGAGAAAATACAATACTGGCTGTCATTTTTAAAATGCTTTGAGAAACATTTTTTAAAATTTAAAATTTAGTAAGTCGAGCTGGAGAGATGGCTCAGCGGGTAAGGCGCTTGCCTGAAGAACGAACCTTAAGGGCCTGAGTTCAATTTCCCAGTACCCACTTAAAGCCAGAGGTGCATGCATCTGGAGTTCCTTTACAGTAGCTGGAGACCATGGTGTGCCCATTCTTTCTGTCTGTCTCTCTTCTATCTTTCTCTGCTTGCAAATAAATAATTTTTTTTAAAAAGTCAAACTTTTTTCTGAGTGAATAAAAAGGATCCATTTTATAGGCCACCTCTAAAGGAGACATAACAAAAAAACCCCAGAAAGCACAACAAAAAAAAACAAACAAAAAAACACAGCTTTTTCTCTGTCCTCACACACTTATCACAGCATTTCTGTGACCAGATGTGGGTAAATTTTCTCAAAGAGCAAAAGGTTTTCAGGGGACACTGGCCGGGTGTTCTGTGACCCAACTCAGTTCTGACACCATTGACTGGAGGTGTCATCAGATACCACAGGCTGAATCCCACTTAACTGCGATGGAGCTAAATCTTCATGTTTACAAAGGACCGGGTATAATTTGGGGTTTCTTCCTCCCCCTTCTCTGAATTAATTAATCTCTTAGAATTTAACTGAGGTTTACTGGTTTATTCTTGGGGACATTGCATAGGACACCAACCGGCATCTGGAGCAAGAGCGACATGCAGGGTGAGGGGTGGAGCTGGGAACTTACTTCCTCTCTGACCAGGTCACCCTCCAGTGTCCCTGTGTGTTCAGCAGCGGACAAATGAAGCTATTCTCTTTGCCAGGAAGGTGTCAGGAGTCAAATCCCACCCTTGCCTGGCCCTGAAGCTGCTGTGAGGGGTTGAAGTTCTCTGTCACTTGAGTTCTCTGGTGGCCAGTGTCCTCCTGATGTTCTCTAAGTCACCTCATTAGCCTAAACACTGTTATCAGATGGCTTGGTGAGTAGCAACAGTCAGGTGATTCCAAGGACTCAAAGGCCTGTGTGACAGGAATCAGGGACAAAGGCTGAGTGGTGTATTTCATTTCACAGCCTGGCAGCAGACAAGTGATTTTCAGGCCTTGTCTGTACACCTTAACGCCACTCTTAATGCTAGAGCTTACTACATGCCATAAAGGCATGCAATGATGAATAAACAAATCAATTAAATTAAATTAAAAACACCCATCAAATCGAAACTTTCCACTGTACCCTGAACACACAGAGGTACAGCCACATCACATTGGTTTTTGATCCTAATTATTCTCCCTATGTCTTGACCAAATTTTCTATTCATAAAATTGAGGTATTAATAGTACACTATCTCAGGCTGTGAAAATTAAATAAGGAGACCAATGTAAAGTGCTCAGATGAGTGTGTGGCCTCCCCCAAGTGCTCTTTAAGTGTGTGCTTCTCTGAGAAGGGAGACAGTAGAGGAATGACCGTTCACGGAGCTCTTACTCTGCAAGTCAGTGCTAAGTATTTAACATGCATTATTAATGGTAGTCATCCAGGATCAGGAGCGAACAAGGGATAGAAGATTCAGATTTAGAGCTATGGAGCTCCCTAGTTAGTGCTGAGTGAATGCCACATAGCAAAGGTAATCCTTGATGATTACAAATATTCCTCAATACCTAGAAGGCATTTTTGGTCATTTATTAGGAAACCAAAAGCCAATTTACTTCTATGAATTACTTTTTTAAAAATTAATATCGTTATTATGAATAATTATATACATTGTATGAGCAAATCCTGTGAATGTGTCTTTGTTTCCCTTCTCTCTGGTCCCTACCCACTGGGGTCCCTCCTCATTGCACATACTGGATCTGTCCATAGGTTAGGGGGTATGAACTCCACCAGAGGGAGCCAGTATTTTTCCCCCTTTGTGTTGGTGAGGGGGTGTGAGTTGCTTTTTATATAGCAATCGACAGGTACAATGACTATTTGATACCACATAACTATGCAAACCAGGACTTTCTTGTGTAAGTAATGTGTAGCTTGTAAAATCAAAGTTAATAAGTATTATTTTTTTCTTTTTTCTTTGTTTGGACAGAAATTTCTTTGAGACTTTAACTGGTGCAATGCAATGGGTTTTTTGTTTGTTTGTTTGTTTTATTATTATTATTTTTTTGCTGTTTGATTTGTTTGTTTTTGATTTTCTTTATGTTTTTTTTTCCCCCTTCGGTAATGGTGCTTTTTTGTCCCTGTGAAACTTACATTGACATTCAAATGGCATCACCTTGGTATTGGAAGGTGGAGACTGGGAGGCAACTGGAAAGGATGAATGCCTTTCTCATGGGACTGGTTCAATCCTCTTGGAAATGAGTGTGCTCTTACTATCTTGTAGCTGGAGTACATACTAGAGGAGAGCCAGTTGTTTAAAAGAAGCAAGATCACCCTTGTGGGTTAGCCCTTCTCTATGTGCCAACCAGCTCCTCTGCCAGGAATATTGAAACTGTCCTTAGATGTAGCTGCCTAATTTGTACTTCCTAGCCTCCAGCATGAATCCAAATAAGTATTTTTTTCTTTATTAATTACCCAATCTCGGGTAATCTGTAATAGCAACAGAAAATAAGTCTGTAAGAGATCCCTTCTGTTTCTCATGGTTTGGCTTGTGGTATGTATGCTATGGTTAAAGAAAAAATAATAATAAAATAAATAAACTTTTTTCACTGGTCCAGAGAGTACAATGGTTGAGCCACATAGCATTGGTTTATCCACATTCTTCTGTCTAGTAACTGTCTCTCCTCTAACTTCTATTACTATTCACTATATGCTTCATGGGCAAGTTTTCTGTTTGTACAATTGAAGTGTTAAGTATTCTCATCCAGTTGTTAAAATTAAATAAGGGGACTTAAGTAAAGAACTTGACTAAGTGTGCTGTAAGATACCCCCAATGTTTCTCGCAGTTTGTCTCAAACACGGGATCATAAAAATGTTGTGATCATATCAAATATAGTTTTCTTTTTTATTTAATTAACATGTCTGAAACTTTAACAAGTCTGAGTTGCCAAGGTGATGAAATGACTTTAAGCATATTTTTCTTTCCCTTGAACTGAAGGGTTTCATACTTAAGAGACTAGATTATATTCATACATTGCTCTATTCATATGAAGACACTTAAGCCCTGCTTGTTAAGGCAATATCTTATTGTTTCTATGGTAAGACAACGTAAGGTGATTCCTCTTTGCTCAGAAACAGAGCCCATGTGTGTACATGCATGTGTATTCATAATCATAGGTGTCAAGTCAAGGCCAAATTGGGACAGAGTTCTGTAGGTCTGCTGCAGTACATGTGACTCTTCCTCCATATTAATTTATGGGGACGAAGCCCAGGGGACTATTTGGAGACCTAAGTGGCCTTTTGGAGGCAGCAGAGCCATCCCCCAGCTGTGGGCTCCACCACAAGGCAGTATACCCCTTGCCTGATTTCATTTATTAAGCTCCTAAGATGCTTCCTGTGGCATCCAATACACTCACTTATGTATTATTCTCTACTTAGGCATCTATGAATTATTGTTTTCTCATCTTGGCTCATTCCATTCAAAGTAGCATTCCCTGGCTACCACTTCACAGGAATCCCTTCATTCCATATTCAGCTCAGAACTCGCTCTCGTCTTAAGCCTTTTCTGCCTAATTCCTCTTAACTTTTGTTGCTCAGCACTTGGGCACATCCTCTCAGAATTTCCATACTAATTATATGCTTTATCATGGAGGATGAAGACATTTATTTGAACTTTCATTAGGTTATCCCCAGAGTGCGTGTTACTCCTCCAGCCACATCAGTTTCTAAAATCCAGGTGCTATCTCTTAAGTCTGTCTTAAAACAACTTGTGTCTTGTAACTTTGATTCCATTATATTACCTCTTAGACATCCTGCTGTTTTAGTTTAGTAAACATGTGTGATAGTTAGGTTTTGTTGTCAACTTGATCTTTTTAATTATCTTGGGTGGGTCTCTGAGGATGTTTACAGGAAGGCAGCCTCTCAGCAAGGGGCAGGATATAAAGAAGCTCAAAGAAGCTGGAAGTAAACACCCTTTCCTGTGTGGGCTATGCAGGAAGGAAATTCCAGAGACCATTAAGTCTGGGGAAGGGTTGCAAGACCCCACCCTAAGGCTATATAAAGGGGAAGAAATTCTCTCCTTGGTCCTCCTGCCTGTTTTCTATTGTGTGTATGGTGTTGGTGATGGGTTTTTCTCTCTGCTTAGACCTGTGAAAGAGGGCCAGTGTCTTTCGCTGTTACAGAACTTCCCCTCAATCTGTTGTTTTTATAAATACTTTCCTCCCGTAAATTGTGCCTGGTTTGAAGATTCATCCCAGAGGTGTGTTGTGGCTGAATACGACACATGTGGGTGGTGAAGGGGTGGGGAGTAGACACTATTTGTATTTTTTTATCATAGACCTTGACCTCATGAGAAAATAACAGAAATAGGAGGAACCTCCCACCCAAAGAAGCTTTGTAAAAACATAGAAAACTCAAATGAATTGTACATCTAGGGGTCCTCAGAAAAAAAGCAATTGGAAAAGACAATATATCAATCAGCCCTATGCTTTTAAGTTCACTTAACAAGGGTAAAATAGCCAGTTAGCAAATGAACAATGATAGAAAACATAAAGCTTGTTCTTGTCACCAATCTCATTAAAATTGTTATGATCACATCTATTTTATGGTAGGAATGAAGGGAGAATAGTAATTTGAATTTTTTATGAATACTAAAGAGAATGGAGACAAAAATCACAAGATCGTTACAATTGATAATAATGAAAGGGCCTTTGATAAAACTTTCTACTCATTTCTGATTAAAATATCAACAAAACCTCTGTAAGCCTAAAGAAGATATGTTCCTTAAATTGTAAAAGGCAGGTGTCAGAAAGTAATGATTTACCTAGTGATAAAAATTTGTATTATCTTAATTTAGAGTGAAAAATAAAATATGGTCAGTATTTCAGACATTTTTCTTTTATTTTCTAGATATCCTGGTCAGTAAAAAATTATGATAAACTAATTTATAAGGAAAGTATGGAACTATAAAGTATAAAATTAATAGCTGAGCATGGTGGCACATGCCTTTAATCCCAGCACTTGGGAGGCAGAAGTCAGAGGATTGTTGTGAGTTTAGGGCCATCCTGAGACTACATAGTGAATTCCAGGTCAGCCTGGACTAGAGTGAGACCCTAAAAAAAGAAACAAAATTATGCTTTTGAAAATGCAATAATTTCATCTAAAGTCATACCACCCTGAACGTGCCCGATCTCGTCTGAAAATGCAATAATTTCATAGTTAATAATTCATATATATGAAATCATATATATATATATGTACATATATATATATGAATTCCCATGTATATGAAATATTATTATTCAGTTAGAAAGTAGAATGAAATCCTGCCATTTTCTCTTAAAGGGATATCTGGCAATTATCATGTTATGTGATATAAGACAAACCTAGAAAGATAAGTATTAAAATGTTTTCTCTCACAGGTGGAATATTTTTTAAAATACCTCCAAGTTAAGATCTATTAGAAATGATGGAAGAGAAGGGAAGGGAAAGGAGGAGAGTCAGGAAGAAGTAGACATAATTAGTCCACAGTAGATACATCTATAGAAGTACCATAATGAAACCCATTAGTTTGTACAATTAATGTTCTAATTATAAAACCCATCTGAAAGACAGTTAAAAACAACAAATTCTGGCAAGGAACCCTTAGCTGGAACTGGGATCAAAGCCAAACTCCTATGGAGACCAAGAATCTGGACTCCAAGGAGAAGCTTCCACTAACCATGGGCCTAAAGAGAGACTGTACACATTACAATCTTGACAAATTGGCAATTCTTATCCCATTTGACCTATGCTGATCTCACTCTCTGCTGTAGAATGTTTTATCTGTCAGAAGGCAGTGAGAACCATGGACAACGTAATTCTACCAACAAGATCAGAAATGATAGCTGACTCCCTGGCAGGAGCTGAGCCCCCCCTAGCACATTACCATCAGCTAGGGCCCAGGTGAAACCACAGAGGAAGTGGTGAGATGAGCAAGAGTGCTGCTCCCACAGCGAGCCCAACAATCCGAATGTTCCAATGCAGAAATTAAGAAGCTGCTAAGATCTCAACACTAAAGTAGACTTATAATTCACCCACCATGTCTCAGGGAACTTTGCAGAAGAAAAGGCAGAACATTGGTGAGGGGAATATCTAGAGGCATTGTCCCCTCTACCATAACTGACTACTGGTCATGCAACTCATAGCCCTAAATCCCCATGGTGCATACAAGCAATCCTGCTGAGGAAGGTCCTCAGTGGAATGGGGGCAGGGAGGAGTGAACAGAGGTACTAACACAAGATTTGTGCATACAAACGTTCTACTTAACAACAAAAAATAAAAATTTAAAACAAGTTCAAGTGAAAGAGGCATGGATTCATAAAAGCATATTTTTTTGGGTTTTATTGACCTTGCCAGTGTGGTCTTAAGTATTATGGTGCTCTCTTTTTATTTCTACATGAGAAGTTACTTCTGGAAGAACGTGGTAGTTTGAATGGATGTTCCCCAATAGATTCAAAAGTGTGAATGTTTTTCTCCAGCTGCCTGGCTGGAGGAGGTGTCACCTAGGCTGGATTCTAGGCTCCAGCCCAAGGTGAGTCTAGGATGGATGTGAAATTCCAGCTATACATATGCAAAGGGAGCTGAAGTCTGGCAGTCCTGCTGCTGTTTGCTAGTTAGAGTGTGCTTGCTTGTTTTGTAGGTGCTGGTGGTGAGTCTCCTCTCTTTCTTTCTCTCTCTCTGCTTGGATCTGTGAAAGGAGGGTCAGCCTGTTTCTTTATTCTGAAACTTCCCCTAGATCTGTTATTTCAAGAAATACTTTCCTCCCAAAACTGTGCCTGGTGTGGAAATTCATCCCAGTGGTGTGTGGCTGACTACGACAAAGAATATTAAAAAATTAGGTCTTTGTTGGTTGTTAAATATATTTGTTAGACTTCACACATGTGAATATTTATATTTTATTCTCACCCCCAAATTGTCATTTCACAGTCCTTTTAGGGGATTAATTCCAGGATACCCGAGTCTGTCTGGTTTCTGCAATCTGAGGATACTGAAGTGCATTATATTAAATGGCATAACATTAGCATATATTGTGTGTATATCTTCTATATGCTTTAAATCAACTCTACATTATTTGTAACATAATGCAATTGAAATGTTATGCAAACAATTGTATTAGAAAAAATGTTCTTATTCATTCTAAGAAAGAAACAATAAATAAGTGCAATTAGTTAGCCAAAGTCAATTTCAACACAGGAAACCTATAATACTTATGAAAAGGGAGATTCATTCAGAGTTGTAATAGCATTTGGCACTAATGCCACCAGAAATCCAGAAATCCAAGAATAAACATAAAAATATATAAACAAAGCTGTGTGAGTTTTTGTTTCAAAAACTTTGATGTGTTGAATTAACTTTCCCAATTAAAGACTGGTTGCAAATATGATACAGTTTTCATAAAATATTATTAGTGGGGCTGAAGAGATGGTTCAAGGGTAAACATAACTTCCTGTGCAAGCATGAGGGCCTTTGGAAGCCTGAGGGATGGCCCCAATTTGATCCCCAGGGCCCTTACCAACAGCTAATTGTGGCCATTCATTTCTGTATCCCCAGTGTCTTAGGGAAGTAAAGACCCAAGAATTGCTAGAACACACACACACACACACACACACACACACACACACACACACACACACACTAAAATGCCAAACTCTCAGAACAAAACATAGATTCCAGTTAAATAAGAGCAATGCAGCAGGAGACCTGCCATTCTGCTGGGCCACCAGCAAGCTCATCCCACTACAGCTGAACATGTGGGTTGCCACAAGGGCACATACACATGCAGACAACACACACCACACACATACACAAGCATACATCACACACCAAACCCATACACATGCATACATCATACAACACACACACACTTACAGACATCACACACCACACATACACAAGCATACACACATATCACACACATACACATACAGATATCGCACACTACGCAGACACATGCAGACAACAAACACCACACATATACACATGCATACATCACACATCACACACACATGCATACATCACACACCACACACATACACAAACATACATCACACATCACACACATACACATGCAGACAACACACACCATGCACACACACATACATCACACACCACACACATACACAAGCAAAAAATAAGATGATACACCTTAGGGCTGGATCCTAGGATCTGCCCAAGATGACACATCCTCCAGTGCCGGAGAAAAGCCTTTAATAAACTTCTGAATTTGTTAGGGGACATCCATTTAAACTGCCACAACAGAAAAGAATTGCTTTAAAGAAAACTAATTTCTCTCACTGATGAAGGGAAAATATAATAAAGTTTAACTATATTTTGTTATAAGTCAAGTCTTCTGTCCCAAAGGCTTTATATTTTGAGGAAGAATATTATTTTCCAGGGATGTTCTATAGGACACATCATAATCTCTGAGAAACCATGGGTCTTGGACATGATTCTGGATAAAATAGAATGAAAGAAATGGCACCACTCATGATTATCAAAATCAGGAGGCGTCAGGATACCACATGTTACAGATAGGTTGATAAAGAATGCAAGAATGTTTGTGATATTTAAAATATCCTCAGTGATACTTAAGAAATGGAAATAATTAGAATAAAAATTCAGCAAATGTTCACTCCAAATAATCATGAAGATGCTAAGGATATAAACTGATCAACTTTAAGAATCAAGTTAACTGATGAAGCCTTGTGAAATAATCTTAATGACAACATGAAGAAGAGGTAGGTTAGGTAACAGAACAGTGAAGAGGAATTTGCAGTTGTCCAAAGAACTATCATCTAAACCTGGATTCATTACCAGGTTGGTATTCACTTGTGAGAGAATTTCATAGCGTAGTTTTGGACCCTGTTTTTAAATCTTCCTGTTTGATGGTTTAATATCTTGGTAGAAAACACAGTTGATAGCCTTATTACATTCCCAATATCATTAAGTCGAATGAGTCAATTAATCTACTATTGTGACAAATCCAGGATCCAAAAAGATATCAACCAGCTGAGATTTTGGTCTGTAACCAATAAAATGCAATCTAATTGGCATACATACATAATTCTCTGCCTAGAAACGAGAAACCCATCCCAAACAAAAACTAGAACTTCCATCAAAAAAAAAAAGGACCAAAAAACAAACACAGGAATAACACTCTATATATTAAGTCAGGAGAAAATTCTTACTCAAAAGGATGAAAGGAGAGTTTTTATGGAGACAAACTCAGGTGATGTGGATGGGAGAAGCTCATGGGAGGGTGGGGAGAGCCATGAGCTCACATTACTGAGGCCAGCATTGTACACAGTGTCACCTACTACTGGTGGTTGCTATGGAGATTATGGCTTTGGCTAAACAGCTTCCATGTTTTTCTCATATTAGTCAGATTGGTTGTAATGAAGTGGGGGCAGATTTAACATAAAGAGGCGCTTAATGTGTATTTATTTATTGGATACACTACAGAGGAATTTCAAGCTATGATTTGGATAGGATATATGTCCAATACCCCTTAAAAGTTATCCAGGGTCACAGTTATTTAAAGTACTTTGAAAATTTAAAAAGGGAGTCAATGACAAACAAGATCTTGTATGAATAAAAAAAAAGAAATCTAATTATGGATAATAAAGATATAATAAAAAAGAAATCTTCTAGGAACCATATACAAATATTAAGCACAACCAGCTTGGTTTCAAAGCAGCCTTTGTTCCAGGGTCACAGCTATATGTAAATTCTTAATTCAGTCCTGAAAGCATGGGGGGGCTGCAATTTAAAGAGTTAGAAGTATTTCTCTCAATATCCTAGAAACGTGGAGCCCAAACCAGAAACCAACTTAAACTTGTGAGACCTCACATATAACATTTACAGCATGAAAAAAAAAAAATGTCCAGATGGTCTTGAAAGTAAATTTCAATCCTCAGTTTCAGAAATTCATAAAAACCCTACCGTAAATGATAGTCAAACTCTTTGATATCAACCGTAGCAAGTACTAATAGTGTTTTGGGGTGTAGAAATAGGAGCTTATCTCCAAAGCTGAGACTCTTACAGAACTGCTATTGGTTGTATCACAAGAGTTCTAAGACTGATTTAGGACTCCACAGAGTAAAGGGAAATAGATAATTTGGAGTCTATCTGATGTTGAAGCAAAAAAGAGAGAGAAAATACTTCTTGGCCTAAGGAGTCTTTGAGAGAAGGCTAAGAAGCTGAGAATTAACCTGAAGAAGCCAATTTTCCATGAGTGGTTAGCAACATAATTGGTGCAGGAAATCCTGAGAGCTGGTGAGCAGCTGTTTTGTGCCAGAGGAGAGCAAAACAAGAGAAGTGGACTTCGAGTCTGAGAGTGCAAAACTTGGTTTTTGAAGCCCTGTGTTTCTAAGTGTCTTTGAGATAATGCAGTGTGCTACCAGGGACATTTGCTTAATCCACTTATCTGAAGATTTTGAGAGCAATTGCAGGATATCTGCCAGATGACTTCATGATACCTTATACGGTATTACAAAATAATAAGGTGAGAATTCGGATAGCACATAAGAATGCAAAGTAGGTCCATCTTAAAAATAAGCAAGGTTTGTGGGACACTGGCTGGAAATCCCATGATTACATTTGGAGTTTCAGCAACATAATCTTGATGACTAGGATGGTCTAACCTTAGTATCTAAGAGAGGACTTATCTTCCTCAAAGTCAGAACTGAATATAATTTCACTAGAGTGGAAAAACGCAGGAAACACAATGATAGTATTACTCCTCAATAAAATCAAACTTCAACGTTTTTTCTACCTTTGAGTTTTTATCATGCATTAAGAATTTTTAAAATTTGAAGTAACCAAAGTGGTACCACATTGATAGCACTTAATCCTTTATTATGGATAACTCAGAGTTTCAAAACATTTTATAGTCTCCAAATTTGTATTTGGTACATTGAAATCATGAATTATGCACTTTGCATAAATAATACTGATTACACTTTGTACCATTCCCTGCATCAAACTTAATCTAATCTTTAAAAAAAAAACCTGTGCTTGTGTAAAGATGTTCATTATATTTGAATGCCTGGCTGTTCTCTTGCCTTAAAGAACACAGAGAAATGACTTAGCCCAGGTGATACAGACAGGTAAAGGTGTATGGGATATCATGGCAATTTGAGAAAACGATTTTTCTAGCTGTACACCAAAGCCTTGATTTCCAAAATGGGGTCTAGCAATGATGAGTGCTGGTTTGAAATGTGTAATATTAGACTTAATGGACTGGAATCTGCTCTATAAAAAAGTGCTCAGGTGATTTGCAGGAACATTTACCATTTAGAAACATGACACGTAGTGTCACAATTCTTGTGAGTGCATGAGAATAGACACCTAAAGAATGTAGAGATGCAGGGTGTGCTCGCTGGGCATGCCTGAAGGAAAGACACAGTTGTATTTCTCCACACTAAAATATTCCAGTACTGATATTGGCACCCTGGGATAGTAAATCTCACATGGAATTTTCTTGTACACCAAGCTTGCTTTTTTCTGCCTGATGAAATATATGTCCAAAGTATACATAAGATAACATATATTACCACATAAAGTTCACATTATATTCCCATATATTACTTATATCATCTTGGCCAACAGCACTTTTTACGATCCATACATTCTCCATTTCCACAGATCACTCAATGTACTTTCCATTTCTAATCTATATGCTCATTCATATATTTTTTTCTCCTCTGGGCATTTTTTTCACTCCATAAAAATTATTTATATCTTATAAAAGGGCATATATTGATGTTTATTGCTGGTACTATGAAATATTCTTTAGTTAGCATTAGTCACATCCTGCCTGGTGTGGCCACCAGGAAAAAAAAAAAAACAGGCTGAGCCACTATTCCTGTTTTTTGATGATGAGAGGAGTTTGGAGAGGTAAAGTCACACACAGTGATTTAGACAGGATGTGGCCTATTCTCTGTGACTCTAAAGTTTAAATGGTAAACACAATAATCTCTTCTTTGCCCTTGGAAATGGATACTTCACTTAGATCCCCTTATGAACATTAATGCCCAACTTGTACAATGTGTTAGTGATGAGCAAAGGCTGAAGAAACGTGACTAACACCTCTGTATGTTCCCAGAAGACTCAGTAGAAGAGTGAGTGAGGTTATGTATATGAATATCTTTCAATGGTATTGAGTTGATGTCTGAAATGAACTTCTTTTTTTTAAAAAAAATTTTATTTATTCATTTTCAAGCAGAGAGAGAGAGAGAGAGAGAGAGAGAGAGAGAGAGAGAGAACACCAGGGCCACTACCTTGTGGGTCTGGCTTATGTGGGACCTGGGGAATTGAACCCAGGGCCCTAGGCACTGGAGGCAAGTGCCTTAACCGCTGAGCCATCTCTCCAGCCCTGAAATGAACTTCTTAAAATGGAAAGCCCGCTATGAAATTATCAATTTAATAATAAAACTCATATCTCAGAAAGCTCAGTTAAACACTCCTGGCTACGAGAGGGAAACATCTTGACAACATGAACTAAGTTTCAGTGGAAACCATTATTATAAAAGCTTTCAAACGTTCACAATGAAACAAAATTTCTGTTGGGATTAAAATAGCAGAGGCTGTGGAAATAAAGTAAATGAGAGATGGTAAAATGGCTCTCATGTTCATAAACATTTTATAATTTCATGTTGTATTTGTATTTAATTGACTATAAGATTATGAAAACATTCAGGCCCATAAATATTTTATGATTCTTGCCAGCACATTATAATAAATCAAGTGATATTTGTATCTTTGATAGGGATTTAGCCAATAGAGTAAGAGAAGTGTACTTAAAAAATGACATATTTTAAAATAGAAATGGCCAGTGGTTCATCACACAAAACCATGCTCATGAAGGATAAAACTATAGTAGAACAGCTCTGAATTTATCTGGAATTTTATTCTTCTAAAGAGACCTCATTGCTGAAAGATTGCAACTTTGCCTTTGACATTCTCTTTTGAATTATTTTTGAGTAAATAATCTGGATGCTGTAGGCAGGAATGTTTGAACACACAATAATTAAAAACTGTAAAACATAGTTGCTCATTCTCAGTCTTCATGGATTTCTGTGCTGGATGAGATCTGTAAGTGCTTTCCTGCAATGGTAGGGCACTTCAAATCAGTCCTGGACCTTCCTCATGGACTCCACCAACACAGCCCTTATCTCTCTCCAACCGTGACCAAAAACATTTCTGGACATTAAAAGCCAATACCTGACCAGTGTTTCTCCAAGCTGCCATCCATGAACTACCCACCTCAGAATTTCCTGATATCATCCTTAGTATTGGAAATGGTTGGTCTCTCCTAGAGTGCCCAGATGATACCATCTGGAAGAGGAAACCTATGATCCAGAGCTGGCTACACTTCCTTGCTTGGCCCACAGTGATTCTAAAGCCCCCACATTTGAAAATCATGTAAGCCATAGAGAAAAGAAAGACAATGGATTATTGAAATTATTCATTCAATAGAAATTGTTCTTTAGGCTGGAGAGATGGCTCAACCATTAGGGTGCTCTTGCCTGTTAAGACTAATGACTGTGGTTTGATTCTGCAATACCCATGTAAAGCTAGATGCACTAAGTGGTGAATACATCTGAAGTTCCTTTGCAGCAGCTGGAGGCCCTGGTGTTTCCATTCTCTCTATCTGTAGATAAATAAATTAAATAAATAAATAAATACATATTTTTAAAAGGAAATTCTTCTCTTTGTTGGAAAACTTGAATTCCAACTCCTACATTATGGCCATCTCATGTTATTATTGCTGGACACTGAATATATTTCGTGAGCATTTAACAAACTTTAATACAGATTTATGTAAGTCATGCCTCTCCTTTGTTGGGTGACATTGAAGATAAAAGGCTTCAGTGATCTGCTTAACTTAATGATGAAAAGTGATTTAGTTGCCTGCCTATGAAAGTTCATGTACTTGATTTACTTATAACCTAAATAACCAAACTAACAAATGAGTATTTTCAAAACAAAAGTGTGCATATGATAACTGAAAAGAGGATCTAGTATATGAAGTTATCTATAATATCTCAGAAGTAAAAATAAAATAATAATAATTTACTGTTTCTTGCCCAAACACTAGAATTTGTAGGTAGCTCAGAAAAAAAGGAAAATCTCTTCTCAATCTAAATTTGAAAAAAATGTACTCTTAAGTGTCCTAAAATGCCTGATAGTTATAAAATGTTTAAGACTGATTTTTAAAAAATAGATAAAGATATAGGCTCAGCAGATAATTTCAAGAACCTGGCTGTGACTTTGATGGCTTGAGTTCAATTCCTGGCAATCAT
>PVHP010024214.1:0-26620 GCA_004024765.1 Zapus hudsonius
GCACCAGGGCCACCACCTTGTGGGTCTGGCTTATGTGGGACCTGGGGAATTGAACCCTGGGCCTTAGGCACTGGAGGCAAGTGCTTTAACCGCTGAGCCATCTCTCCAGCCCAAGAAAGCCTTTTTTATATTCAAAAATTATTGGGGCTGAGGAGGCAATTTCATGGTAGAATTCATGCATACCATGTAGAAAACCCAGGGGTTTGTTCCCTAGCATCACCACAAAAATGAAAATAAAGTAAAACTGAAGTCACCTGAGAGGCCCAGCACAAATCTTTGAGTGCAAGTGTTCGTGTTTAGGATTTCAATATTAGCTTAAAGATCAACAGAGTCTGTCTTGTTCATGTCTGCAAAGGGTAAGTTGATCTCTTTTCAGTTTTCATTTCTTTTTCAAGGTTTGTTCGGCCACAAAGATCAAGTTCTATACTATGAGGCTTTAGGTTTTGATGACTATTTGTTATCAGGGTGTGGTTTCCACTTGAGAAAACAGACACAATCACATTCTATATCTCAGTCATGAAACTTATGAAGTAACTGAATTCCTAACACTATAATTAACTGCACATCATGTATTCAGAACCCAAGAAGTAATGAAGCAGGTGCTAAAGAGCTACACATACCAGCAAGACCTCATTCCCAACAAGTTCAAGCTGCAATAAAGCTCCAGGTGCTGCTTTCTCCTTTCTCTTCTCTTTAGACTGCTACAGAATAATGCCCAGGCCTCACACTTCCTAGCAACTTCTCTAGCACAGAGCTACATCTCAAGCAACAAATTTAAAATTTGGGGGTGGGTGGAGGGTTGGAGAGTGGATAAAGGCACTTGCTTATAAAGCCTGCCAGCCTGAGTTCAATTCCCCAGCCATCCATATAAAGCTGTACAGGCATTTGCAGTGGCAAGAGAACCTTAACTGATCACACCCACACCCACTCAAAATATAAATAAAAATTTTTGGCCTAGAGGCTGGGGAGATAGCTCAGTGGGTAGAGTTTGTCTCACAAGCATGAGGATCTGAGTTCAATCCCCAGTACTCACATAAAAATGCCAGGAATAAAAAAAAAAATGCCAGGAATAGCAATGCACACCTGTGACCAGTGCTGCGGAGGTGAAGACCAGGATCCCTGGCACTCTCTGGCTTGCCAGTATGGCCTAATTGGTGAGCACCAAGCCAATGAGAGGCCTGTCTCCAAAAAGAAAAGTAAGGCTAGATACAGTAGCTCACGCCTGCAATCTCAGCACTCACTCGGGAATGGAAGGTCCCTGTGAGTAGGAGGCCAGTCTGGACTAGAATGAGATCCTGCTTCAAAACAAACAAAACTGGACAGTGTTCCTGAGGATAATACCTGAGGTTGTCCTCTAGCCCCTACAGGCATCCATGTGCATATGTACCTACAATGTGAGCACATATATAAACAGGCATAACCACAGGTACACACACATACATGCAAAACGAACAAAGGAAAAGTAAACTTAAGACTATAAGTTATATAAAAATTTTTTGGTGTATAGAAGTAGTGTGCTCATGTGTATGCAAATGCATGAGTCCATGCGCACACCTGAGATCAGAGGAAGGCATTGGGTGTTCTGTTCTATCATTCTTATTTCCTTGAGAGAGCCTCTTAGTGAACCTGGAACTCACCATCCTTCAGCTAGCCCAGCTGGCCAGTGAGCCCCAGGGATCCTTCTATCTCTGCTCCCCTCAGTGTTGGGGTTACAGGTATGCATGTTCATGCCTGGCTTTTTATGTAGGCACTGGAGACCAAACTCAGGTCCTCATGCTTGTGCTCTTACCTAATGTGGTGGTTTGAGTCAGGTGGCTCCCCTAAACTCACATAAAAGTTTTGAGTGCTTGATCCTCAGCTGATGGCAATTTGGGAATTCGAGCCTTGCTGGAGGTGTGCTGTTGGGGGTGTTATAGCCAGCTTCCCCTTGCAAGTGTTGAGTTCACTCTCCTGCTGCTATTGTCCACCTGATGTTGGCCAGGAGGTGATGTCCAGCCTCTGCTCCTGCCATGGTTTCCTTGCCATCACGGTGTTTCCCCTCAAGTCTATAAATCAAAACAAACCCTTTTCTCCTACAAGCTTCTTTTGGTCAGGTGCTTTGTGCCAGCAACAAGAAGGTAACTGCAACAGCTATATATAAGCTGTCTTTACAGCTCAAGACTAACAATTGCTAACATACAATTAGATTCTAGAATAAATGTTAAAAAGAAATTCCTGTGTTTTGTTGCTAGATACAATAAACTTAAAATTACTCTTCAAAATTGCTACACAAGCCTAGTGTGGTATCAAACGCCTAAACTCCTGTCACTGGGGAATCAGAGGCAGGCGAATCCTTGGTTCAAGCCTAGTTTGTGTTAGTGAGTTCCAGACCAGAGTGGAATAGCATAGCAAGACCCTCAAGACAACTGCTACAGTTTCTAAAGACTTAGTAAATTTTCTAAAGGATTGCTGTACACTCTTATCCCAATTTGAGAGGCAGTGATGTTAATCCATCTAACAGTGTTTCATGCCGCTACCTCGACTCCCCCTCAACCCCCCAAAAATGCTGATATTAAAGGGAGTAAGAATGCTATATCCAAAACTTTTTGTGCACTTACAATTGTGCAGCAATCAAAGCCACATTACGATGCTTACAGAATATCAACTTGTTGGCTGTGGACCAATAATATCAACAGTTGAAGGCTTTGCCAACAACGACCAACGACTTGATGATAGGTTTCAGAGAAACCAGGGAAAGATAATTTTATTAATTTGCAAAGATGGGAAGAAGTAATGACAATTGAGCTTGCAAAGCTTATCCAATACCCCTGGCAATCTGCTGCTCACGTGCACTTTCAGAAATGGTTGAGATGACGACGGAAAAACAGATGATGAATTTAAATTTCATCAAGATGTGGAGAACGAAAATTTAAGTAAGGGCAGAGCTGGAGATCGAGGGAGGAGCATGAAAACCCCTTCAAACCACAAACGACATTCCGACTGGGTCCACGCAGCCTTCCCGGCGAGTCCCACCCAGGTACCCCGGCAGGGGACCCCGAGGGGACGGAGGCCACCGAGCCAGCGACACCGGGTCACCAGCCCGGCCGGGAAGGGCGCGCAGGACGCCGCGGCCCAGGGAGAGGGTCCGCGCATCCCGCGGACACGCTGGCCACGCGGGACCGAGGGCCGCGGCCGCGCAGAAGCGGGGTCCAGGCGGTGGGGCGGACCCGCCCGCCCGCCTCCCCAGACCCCACCCCGGTTGCCGGCGGACACCCAGACCCGCGCCCGGTCACCTTCTGCTCGCTGGAGCCGCGGACCCGCGCCGTCCGGTCGTAGACGTGGCAGCGGATCACGGAGCTGCCCACGTCCAGCCCCAGCACGAAGCGAGCGAGCGGCGGGTCCCGCGCGGTGGGCTCCGGGCCCCGCGGCTCCGGCTGCGCCGACATCCCGACTCCGCTCGCCGCTCGCCGCAGCCTCCCGGGCGGCCGCGCTTTAAACGCGGGACAGGGACCGAGCGCGCCCGACGGGGCCGACGCCATCCCCGCCCCGCCCCCAGCGCGGCTCCGCCCAGGCGTCGTGACGTCATGCGCGCCGGGAACTCGGGAGGGGCGGAGAGAAGGCCGTCCGCGTGGTTGGGCTTCAGGATCCCGGGAGAGGTGACTTGTAGCTCAGCTCGCTGCTAAAGGGAGTTGCATTTTAGGAACCTCTGTTAAGAAAGATCAAATGGCATGAAAAAAAAATTGAAATTTGGCCAAAATTGGGGCAAGGAGATGGCTCAGCAGTTAAAGACGCTTTACTTGCAAAGCCTGACGGCCGGGGTTGTTTCCCCAGAATCCACTTAACGCCAGATGCACAAAGCGATGCATTCATCTGGAGTTTATTTGCAGCGGCAAGAGGCCCTGGCACCAAATGCACTCGCGTGTTCTCTCTCTCTCTCTCTCTCTCTCTCTCTCTCTCTCTCTCTCTCTCTCTCTCTCTCTCTCTCCTCCCTCCTGTCTTAAAAAATTGGACAAAAGTATTTATTAATTAGCTGAAAGTCCTCAAGACCTCTCTCCGGAAAAGCTTGTGAAGTTTGCACATCTAGATACACTTCAGTAAATACACGCCAGCATTGTGGTGGGAATGAAGGGTTGTTGCTTTTACCACCACACTGCACAAGTTCGCTGTATTGGAATCTGGAAGCTTCACAGAGGACCCTTCTCACTGCTGTCACAGGCCGTAAGGCCTTGCAGGCACCTGGCAAAGTGCAAGAAGTGGGTCTGTGTAGTCTTCCATCCTCAGGCCCATTGACTGTTCTGTGGGGGGTGGTTGTGCCAGTCACCCACCTGCGCTACCACCAGACCTCTGTAAATCCAGGTTCTGAAAAAGATCCTTAGCTCTTTGTCAAATATTCATATATATATATGCTTTTTCTGAAACATTTCATAAAGTGATGTCAGTTAAAAAGCATGTGTGATGTAAGTTGGTGATGTATCTCAGTTGGTAGAGTGCTTGCCAAGCAAGTGGGAAGCTCTGGGCTCCAACCTTCCCACCCCATCAACTGGTGTGGTGGTGCATGCCGGGTAATGCCAGCAGAGGTTGAAGCAGAACCTGAAGTTCAAGGTCATCCTCAGCTACACAGTGAGTTGAAAGCCAACCTGGTATACATGAGACCCTGTCAGAAACAAAAAGCATACTAACGTCTTTGCTCATATTATCCAGTTATAGCCAACTTGCTTCCCATCGATTGAACCAAATTTGGCCATATATCTTTAAGCTTGAAAGTACAAAAAGACTGCCTTTCTCTTTATAGTTTGTCCCAATAGTACCCATCTGTTCCAAATGACTGGCCTCTGCGCTCACCAGTGATGATCAGTTAGGTCAGGAGTGTGTGTGAATTTCTAGCATTGTAATTTGAAATAAGGGATAAAGGTTCTATACTGGTTGGAGTACCTGAGAAATAGAAATAATACAAGAGGGAAAGAAATTTTAAGGAATTCGGTACACCTGATTGTGAGCCTCCTGGCAAGTCCTGGGGCATGCTGACAGGCTGAAAATTAAGACCCTTTCTATGATACAGTTTTGAGAACACCCTCTTTTGGGAGTCTGTCTTTGCCCTGAAGGCTTTCAACTAATTGGAAGAGGCTCAATCACCTTATGGGGGGAAATTTGCTTTATTCAGGGTGTTTTAAAAGTTAATCATGCCGGGCGTGGTGGTGCATGCCCTTAATTCCCGCACTTGGGAGGCAGAGGTAGGAGGATTGCCATGAGTTCAAGGCTACCCTGAGGCTACATAGTGAATTCCAGGTCAGCCTGGGCTAGAGCAAGACCCTACCTTGAAAAACAAAAAAACAAAACAAAACAAAAAGTTAATCATGTCTGAAAAATGCTTTTTAGGCTGGGAGATGGTCAGCAGTTCGGAGCTTAAGCACGAGGGCCCCTAGGGCCAGAGACTGCCAAGTTCCACTGCTCAGAGCCCATGTAAAAGTTGGGCATGGCCATGCACATCTGTAACCCCACAGAGAGTTGGGGGCCTATGTCAGAGGAATGCTGGGCCTCCCTAACTGACAGCAGTTACCAGCTGGGGGAGAGATCCTATGTAGTGGTTTGATTCAGGTGTCCCCCATAAACTTAATGTGTTCTTGATATAGTTAAACCAACCATTGTTCTCCAAGTAAGGAAAACAATTTGTTTGTACCAGACCATGACCAGGTCATGACAATGTGGTTATGTTAAATTTACTTTAAGTTTCAAAAACTGGTTCTTGCCCCAGAGATAATTATTTCTGAGAACTAAAAAATATTTTCAAAACAGGTAGGGTGCTGACTGGTAAATAACTAACTGCTTTTTCTGCTTCTGTACACAAGCTTGCTCTTTCTACGCAGTAAAGGACGTGGTTTTTTTCTTTCTTTCTTTCTTTTTTTCTTTTTTTTTTTTTGGTACCAAAAAGTCCTTTTACTGAGAAAATCTGCCAGGTTGTCCAATCTAAGATTATATGAAGGCTAAATGGGTATAATTAATACACTGAAAGGTAATAAGGATTTATATTTTCTTTATAAGCCCCGAAGCTACCAGAACTGGCTGCTGACTCTCCTGAGTAGAGTCAGCCCCGGCCGGTCATCTGAATAAAGTTTCCTTTTTACTCTCCAGACCTATCAGTGTCTGTCTGATTTTGGGTCTGGGGTCATGCTCCGTTTCTTTCTGAGTGCTTGATCCTCAGCTGATGGCAGTTTTGGAACTGGAACCTTCTTAGAGGTATGTTGTTGGAGATCGGCTTAGGGGGGGTTATAGCTGGCTTCCCCTTGCCAGCTTTTGGCACACCTTCCTGTTTGTAGTGCTGTGGCAGAGGTGATGCCCACACTCTGCTCATGCTGTTGTTTTCCCTGCCATGATGCAGTTTCCCCTCCAGTCTGTGAGCCACAATAAATCCATTCCTCCAATCAACTGCCTTTGGTCAGATTCTTTGTTGCAGCAATGAGAAAAGCTGACTACAACACTCCATCTCAAGGAAATAGGATGAGTGATAAGAGAAGTACACCTGATATCCTGTTTTGGCCTCCTCACACATGTGCATACACACCATACATCACACACACCACACCACACACATACTCTACACATGCGCACTTGCAAGAAAAAGAAAACTCTCCACAGCAACACATAGACTGGTATTTGTCCAAATAGGTGGGCACTCTTATAGTGTGCCCAACTGGCTTACATATAAACTTGGCCATCACATTTTCTCTGCTCAAAGTGAGAAAACTTTTGGGTTACCAAAGTTAATATTTGGCATATTTCTCAAAGTGAGTTTTTTTTTTAGGGTTCTTGAACTCTGCTACCTTTGTGATTCTTTTCAGAAATTCAAGTCACTTATCGAAGAAACATGAAAGTGAAAACAGGGGCCTGAATCAGTTACTTAGTCAAGTGTTTTTGAGCTGTTTTCAGATTTGTTGGTACCCCTGTTTCCCTCCTCTCTGCCCCCATTCTCAGTGGGATTGCCAGAATGCTCCATAGTATAGCATGGGTTGTGCAAGCAGCAGACATTTTGGAGGGGGAGCTAATATCTTGGGATCCCCCCATGGCTCTTACAATCGTTTTGCCCCATCTTCAGCAAAGCTCCCTGAGCCATAGCGGGTGAGTTTTAAGTCTGCTTTAGTGTTGAGCTCGTAAGAGTCTCTGGGGTTCTACTTTGGAATAATTATCTTTGGTGTCTGTCTCTGTTACCCTTGCACTGGTTGTCCAGGCTTACTGTGGAAGCAGCACTCTTGCTCATCTCACCACTTCCTCTGGGGTTTAGCCTGGTCCCTGGATGATGTGTTAAGGGTGGTTCATCTCCTGTTAGGGAGTCACATATCATTTCAGGTCTTATTCGTGTTAGGGTCCACAAATCATCCCAATGAAGACCACCACTCACATATGCAAAAGCAAGAGCGTTTATTTCTCGAGATAGCCAACCAGCATGCAGGGGTCCACCTTCTAGCAAGAAAGAGACCCTGAATGGAACTTACAGACACCTTTTAAAGCATGTAATCACAAGGTGGGGGGTGGAATTACATCACGGGGTTGATGTGCTTTGAAGTGATTGGTTCCCTATCTGCTTATGTGTATCCATGATAAGATAGCCAGAAGGCCTGATCTTTGTGTCTTCTCCAGTCAAGCATCCTCTGATTGTAACTGTTTCTTTTTTAGTTACTGAATCAGAGGAGATTCCTGTTATGTTTCCCTCAAACATCCTCAGACTATAGCTGCTTCCCCTTAGTCATTGAAAAGGAAGAAATTTCCATTGTGTTCATTATAGCCATTATGGCCCAAGGTTAAACACCAGGTAGTCAGAGCAGATTAGAGAGTCCTAAAGGTAAGCAGTTTTACAGAACTTCTTCATGTCCTCTCAGTTAGTAGGACTAGTCAATGCCTTCTGAAAAAACACAAACATTCTCCAACAAGAGAGTGAGATCATTATAGGTTAAATAACACTGTTAATTGTAAACATTGTTAATTTGGCAAAGTTTTAGTGGGTGTGGCCTCTCTTTAGGTCCATGGTTAGTGGGAGCTTCCCCTTGGAGTCCAAACTCTTGATCTCCATGGGACTTTGGCTTGGATCCCAGTTCCAGTTAAGGGTTCCAATGAGCTGGTCCCTTAGCCAATCAGAGAGCTGTTGATTACCCACCTAGATTGAGTGCCACTATTGCACAGGTGTGTACTTCTTGCCATGCTGGTCATTGTCATATAACAGCCCTGCCAGATTTTGTTCTCAGACCGTATACAATTTTTTTCAGATCTTACACAATTTTGAAACCCTGACAAATGCTGTCACTTGAAAAATAATTTTTGTAAGTTGTTTCTTTGCTTGTTTTTTTTTTGTATTTTTATTTTTTGAGATAGGGTCTCTTGGAGGCCAGGCTGGCCTTGCACTTATTATGTTGCTGAGGATGACCTCTGATCTTCTTGCCTCCAAATGCTGGGATTACAGGTGTGCACCACCATTGCCAGCTATGCTAAATATCTGCACTCAACTTCAGGTATTGCTAGGTAAAATAAACATGAACATCTCATTATAAGCCACAGCTGATTTCTGTAAGTGACAGACTGCTCCTTGGAAAAGGCCTGGAAAAACAAGGCAGTACTGTTTTTCTTCCAGGTTTCCTGTTCTCCACCAGCACCTCTCACCCTGCTTTTCCCTTGGATAAAAGGAATACCTAGGTCAGGAGGCCCAGAGGCTTCCAGGTGCCGTTTGCTAATGAAACAGGTCAATCCATTGTTCATCCAGAGGGCATTGGTGAGGTAGCCTTGGCCTTAACTGACCTCTCCTCTGATTCTGGGCTTGGCTGTTCTCCCAGGCAGTTTCCCCACCATTATCACTTCTTACATTTTATTCTCTTTCAGCAGGCCCAGGATTACAACTCAGTGTATCAGCCTCCCACATGCTCAAGAACTTAGATAGACTTCCCCTGGCTGGATCAGAAAGTATGTGAAGGTTGCCATTTCTTCATATCCCAAAGAGAAATGAATGGTACTTCAGGTCGGAGCCCATGGGATCTGGACATTCTAACCCTAGCAGTCTCAGGCCCACTAAAGGTCCTTCTTCTTATACAGGAAACACACTTACTCACTGAGCCATCTCTCCAGCCCAGTGTTCCTCCATTCTAGGGTGACTAACCGTCCCTGCTTGCCCATGAGTGAGGAATTATTTGGAACATAGGACTTTCAGTATTGAAACCAAACTTGGACAATAGGTCACCTTGCTCCTTCCAGAAGTTGCATTGGCAACATGGGTTCCCTATTTGTTGACCAGGGCTTGTGTACATTTCCTGGGGTCTAGTTGCCATCCCAGCATTCTCAGCATACTCCTTCAGAGAAAAATGGTCTGCTTATGATTTCCTTGGGAATTTTGCTACATCATACTTATCGTTGTCTACTGTGGTACTTCAAGTAGGTACGTGGCAGGATTGTGGGCAACCACTTGGATGTCCAGAAGAGGAGGTTGAGTTCAAAGCTAGCCTAAGCAATAGAGTAAGTCCTGTCTAAAAAATAAAAACAAAATTACAGGCAACTCAAATACTCAAAAATGGCTCAGCAGTTAAAGTGTTTGCCTGCAAAGCCCAAGGAGCAGAGTCCATCTGCCCTAGTACTCATGCAAAGCCAGATGCTCATGGTGATGTATGCATCTGGAGTTCGTTTGCAGTGGCTACATTCCCTATCTGCTTCTTTCTCTTGAATAAATAAATAAAACAGTTTAAAAATACCTTAAAACTCGAAGAAAATGCCTGGGAACAGCAACAAGACCAGGTGAGCTATATCCCAAGTAGTAGGGCTCAGTCTTTGTTTAGTCAGCGGCTGATAGGAGGAATGGGTTTATTTTGGCTTACAGACTCGAGGGGACACTCCATCATGGCAGGGAAAATGAAGGCATGAGCAGAGGGGTGGACATCACCTCCTGGCCAACATCAGGTGGACAACAGCAATAGGAGAATGTGTCAAACACTGGCAAGGGGAAGCTGTCTGTAACCCCCATAAGCACACCCACAACAACACAGCTCCAACAAGGTTCCAATACCCAAACTTCCATCAGCTGGGGATGGAGCATTCTGAACACATTCGTTTGTGGGGGACACCTGGATCAAACCATCACAATCTGATACACTCAAGAACCCCTAGCTATATACACAGATTGAGTCACCTGATTCTTCATTGTGCCGAGTGCAGAGCACTGTGTAGGAAGGGGACGTTTGAGAGAGATAGAAAGATTCTTTTTGCTGACTGTGGGTGGTGATTTCACAGCCCTCTTTCTCCCCTTTTGTAAGAAATCACACTGTGTATCCCAATAAACTTGACTTTCAAAAAGGAAGAAATATATCCTATGACATATGGCAAGAAGATAATGTGAGCATAAAGGCTATGCAATGTGTGGACAAGTTTATGTTTGTGTTATTTTTAGGGAGAGATAGAGATAAAAATTTATTATGAAGCTGGGCATGGTGTCATAAATTTGTAATCCCAGTACTTTGTTGGTGGAGGCGGAGGATCAGGAGTCCATGACCATCCTTGAATAAATAGCAAGTTTTAGCCCAAACTGTGCTACAGGAGACCCTGTGTCATACGAACTCACTAACTGGCCAGCCAATCAACAAACAAACTGTCCCAATAACTTTATCATTTAAAATTTACCAGCATTCTGTTTACTTGGCTTGTTCTCATTTTCCTCTGTGGTGCTGAGGACTGAACCCAGAACATCTAGGCAAGCACTCCACGACTGTGCCATATCTCCAGCTCCACTGGGGCAATCATAGGATTAACTCTCTTTAGTACCTGTTTCTCACTGCCTAGCACTTCTCTTCTCAAACCACCACCACTTTGAACTTTCTTCTGCAGGAAAGCTCAAGATGGATGAATGTGTGATTCTTCTAAATCTCTCTACATGGGTCTTATCTCCCATGTGCTTATGGCCCTGCTCCAGCCTCTTTCCATAAAGACCTCCATTTCTCTTCAAAGATCCTTGTGAACTATGTTGTCTTTTACGTGAGTGCATATTTCCTACTTTCCATGAGCTTCTGTCTCTCTCTAGGTCTTTTCTCTAGATCCCTGTTTCCCTTAAATAAAACCCACAATTTGTGATTTCTCTCTAAATAAACTCAATAATTCCTAACTTATCCTTCTTGAGTCTGTTTTTATTAATTCTTTGTTAAAAATAGGATAGGGTCTGGAGAGATGGCTCAGTGGTTAAGGCACCTGCCTGCAAAGTCTAAAGACCTGAGTTTGACTCCCCAGTACCCACATACCACCAGATGTACAAGGTGGCACATGTGTCTGGAGTTCCTTTGTAGTGAATAGAGGCCCTGGGGTGCCCATTCTCTCTCTTTCTATCTGCTTCTCTAAATAAATAAATAGCTTTTAAAAATTAAAATATAAGATAGAACCCAAAATTTGAATTCATAAATTTGGGGGCCCTCCTGAACCCCAAAATCCTGCATAATTAATGCCCATAACCTATTTGAGATTTCCAATGTCCCTCATTGCATAAAAACCTCTGACTCCAAGCAAAGGACTGTCAACGGGAGAAGAGGGAGAAGTCACATGTTTCTCTCAAGCAATAGTGTTTCTTCAGAACTCACCAGCCATAGTTATTCATAAGCACAAAGCCAGTGCATAAGCTCATGTGTATGTGGCTCCTTCACTTCCATGGCTTGCACACGAATGAGTGCTTGCACATGGAAGTTCAGTGGCATTGGGCCAGCAGGCCCTCACATCACTTCTGTCTGGTCCAATGCTGGGAACCAAGTCGCTTGAGTGTGTGGGAGGCTGGTACACTGTGCTGTAATCCTGGGCCTTCTGAAAGAGGATAAAGTATGAGAAGTGATAATAGTGAAGAAAGATCCTGGGAGAGCAGCCAAGCCCAGGAGCTGAGGAAAGGCAGTAGCTAAGCTAGATGAAGGTTAAAGCCAGTAGGGGAGGGAAGTCAGGGCAACAGTGACCTCTGAGTCAAGGTACACACCTGCAGTCTCAGCTCTTAGAAGGCTGAGGCAAGTGGATCATCAGTTTGAGATCAGGCTCAGTTATACGGTGAGACCTGCTTTCATAAGAACAGAAAAAGAAAGTAAGGTGTGGTGGTGCATTCATTTTCGCACTCAGGAGGCTGAGGTAGGAGGAGTGCTGTGAGTTCCAGGTCAGCCTGGGCTAGAGTGAGACCCTGCCTCAAAAAATAAAACTAAAAAAAAAAAAAAAAGAAAAAGAAAAAGAGAAAGTGAGAGGGAAAGGAGGGAAGGAAGGAGGAAAGAAAGGAAGATTTCTTAAATTGTACAATCTTTAGGTCATAAAACTTTTATCCTTTTAAAAACAATCTTTATTATCCAAAAATAGATACACTGTATGAGCAAATAATGTGTTGGTATCCCCATTTCCTTCCTCCCTGTCCCCAATCAGCTGGGTACCCTCCTCCCTGGGTAGGGAGTTATGGATGGCCTAGGAGTCAACCCAGTTCCCCCCCCCCCCCCCGACACACACACTTTGTATGTTGTTGCTGAGGGGTGCAATGTCTCTGGAAATTCTCCCCCACCATGGCTCTTACATTCTTTCTGCCCCTTCTTCTGCTCAGTTCCCTGAGTCATGGTGGGTGACTTAATAGGCTGCTTTATTGTTGAGGTCTTAGGGGCCTCTGTATTTCTGCTTTAGGTTGTATTGAAGATCATTGGTGTCTGTCTCGCTGGCTTATCCTGGGTTGACTGATTGGCTGTGGTTATAGGTCTCTTGCTAATCCTGCCACTCTCTCAAAGGTTTCATTTGGGACCTACATGATAGGCCTGGGTGGTTCATCTCTTGCTGTGATGTCAGCTTTTGGCCTGTGGCTCGTTGGTTGGGTTGGAATGACCACAGCTCTCTCACTGCCTTCTGGAAAATACAAACAGAATCTCCATCGGAGAGTGAGATCAATATAGGTTAACTGAGATGCACATTTCTAAATTGGCATGATTCTATTGAGAGTAGCCTCTCTGTAGTTCTCTGGTAAAGTGAATTTCTCCTTGGGGCTCAAGATTTTGGTTCCCAAAGGATTTTGCCCCGAGTTCTAATTCCAGTTAAGGGTTCCTTGTCACTGAGTGGATTTCTTGGCCAAAATAAAAGCTGTTGATTAACCCCCCAGACTTTGGCGCTTCCATGGCACATGTGTTCACTTCATGGCTTGATGATCTCTCCCAGAAGGAAGTGTGTTCAACCTACTCATGGCAACAGCCTACATTTTGTATCAGTGGTCTCTGTCTTCTCCAACTATCGTTGACCAATTTCCTCTGGCAGCTTATGTATCCCCTTCCAGCTCTGCACTAGCTACCATCTGGGGGCTGGTTACCATTCTGGATCTCGCAGCATCTCTTGGTGCTGTTTGATGACTTTCTGTGGTTTCTTCAGCAATAGGATCTTACCTTTGGCCTGGGGTGGGTATTCAAGAGCTTTGGCAGAATCCTGTCTTGTTTTGGGGACCTCATGGGTCTCTTTGGTCAACAGCTCAGTGAGGGAAGGATCCAATGACTGGGACAGGGAGTTGTAGGTCTGATCAATTTTTCATGGGTTTAGGCTTCCTCCCCTTCTATTCACAGCCCCTCTTACCAGACGATGCCCACTTCTTGCTCAGTAGCTTATGGTATGAAAGTAAGGATTTTACTATTTTGATTCATTGTTGGTTTAGCTTATTTTATAAGTCTCCTCTTCCTCCCCCCATTCCTTCTACCTCTTTCTCAGTCTCTCACTTCCCCTGACAGTTTTCCTTAGAGTTTAAGCTTAACCTGGTTGGGAACCACATATGCGGGAGAATATGCGGTGTTTGACTCTCTGTTCTTTTGTGAGTTCGCTAAGGAAGATCTGCTCCAAGTCAGTCCACTTATCTCTAAATTTTATTATGTCATTTTTTCCTTTCCTCTGAGTAGAATTCCATCATGCAAATGTACCACAACTTTGATACCCATTTGTCCAGGGATGGGCATTTGGGTTGATTCCAATTCTTGGCTATTATGAATTGAGCTGCTATAAACGTAGTTGCACAAATGTCTCTGAGCTGAGGTGTGACATCTTGAGGGTAGATGCCTAGTAGAGGGATAGCTGGGTCCATTGGTAGCTCTATACCCATCCTGTTCAGAAGCCTCCACACTGCTTTCCATAGTGGTTGAATGAGTTTGCAATCCCACCAGCAGTGAATGAGGGCTCCTTCCCCCCCACCTCCTGCAACCTCAGCAGCAACAAACCTTCATCCTTTTCTCCTTATTTAGTCCTGAGAAGTTCCTGGTTTCCTGGTTAATTACTTCTTTGTGGGGTATGAATGTTAGTTTCTTTCTCATTGCTTTGACAAGACAGCTGAAAAAAAAATAACTTAAAGGAGAAAATATGTATTTTGGCTCATGGCTTTCTAAGTATCAGGCAATCATGGCAGGGAGGGTGTGGTGGTCAAACTTGATTGTCAATTTGACAGGGTCTGGAATCAACTAAGAGACAAGCCTCTAGGTGGATCTATGAGGACATTTTCCAGAATGACCGAGAAGACCCTCTCCCAGAGTGAGTGATGCCTTCTGATGGCTGCCCCACATACAAAGCGACTCAAGGAGAAAGCAGTGCCATATGCCTGCATTCCTTCACTTGTAGGTGTCTTTCACTGACACCAGATTCCAGTTTCCTCAGTCATGGATTAAAGACAAGCGACTCTCCAGGAATCTCCCAGGTTTGAGTGTGAGTTTGGGGCTGCTGATACATCCAGCTTCAGAGATTGAGCAGCTACAAGGTTCTCACTACTTGCAGCCAGCCATTGTTGGACCACCAGCTTTTATCCTTTGTAAGCCATTCTAGTAAAACCTCTTCTATAAAGTATATGCATTCTAGTGGTCCTATTCCTCTAAAGGGCCCTAGCTGGGGTCTGTGGACATGACTGGGTGGTTAATGGTGTTTGGTTACAATGTCTGCCTGCTTGGGTTCAATTCCTTATTCCCATATAAGGCCAGGTGGGCATTCACTTGCAGTGGAAAGAGACTCTGGTGCACACACACACAACCGTGCAAATAAATAAAAATTAAAAAAAAAAGAACCTTGTCAAATACAAAGGGGGTGGGGGAGTCGAACAGTTCACATCAGGATAATAGCAGGCAGAAAAAAGGCAAATGGAAGGGGCCAAGAACAAGGTACCCCAAGGACTTCCTTCTAGTGACCTACTTTCTCCAGCTAGGCCTCATCTCCTGAAGTTTCCAGAATCTCCTAAACCAGTGCCACCCACTGGAAACCAAGTGTGCAAAACACTGAACCTGGGGAGACATTTCACACTCAAACCATAACATTCTACCACTGTCTGGCAAAGTCTCATGGATGTCTCGTTAAAGCAAAACTACATTTATTCCATCTCCAAAAATCCCCAAAGTCTTCCAATGTTTTTCAAAAGTCCACACTCAGAGTCTCTTCTGAGATGCAAAGCAGACTCTTAAATGTGAACCTCTATAAAATCAAAAGCAAAGTTACATACTTCAAGGATAGAACTGCACAAGGTTAATATTTCTACTCCAAAGAATGAGAGCATTGAAAAGGATGCGGCCAAAGCAGCATCAAAGCCCAGCGGGACCCAGTCAAAAGCTTATGGTGGGCAGGCCATGAGTCCTAGGGGAGTAACACCTGCTGTTGTCTGACTAAAGGCATATATATATGTATATATATACATATATATATGCCCACTAAACTGCATTATGAACGTTTTTTAAAAATGTGCATACACATATAATGTTACTCTCACTTTTGGCTAGAGAAGCTTCTCTTTTTCAGATGGCAGTGACCACTGGGATGACTCAAAAGACACCACAGTGCTAACACGAAATGACAGTGGAGCGTTCGGCACTGGGACATCTCTATCGCACTTCCCAAGGCTCAGGATCTATTGCAGAAGAGGTGGTGGAAAGATTGTAAGAGCCAAAGGAAGGGGAGGACTGCTTATAACACAAACTTCCAGACACAAAATGGCCTTGATATTCATGACTTTGCAGTGCCCAACACTACCTACAGAAGACCTCCGTAATGGGAGGAAATGATGATGATAGCAAAATAAAATAGAGACTAATTGAGAGGGGGAGGGGAAATGATGGAGGGTAGATTTGAGAGGGGTTGGGGAGGGAATTATCATGGTTTATCATCTATAATTATGGAAGCCATCAATAAAAAGTTTTTTAAAAAAGCCCAGTAGGGCAAACATTAAGTCCTGTATCTCCATGTCTGACATCCAGGCATGTGGTAGCTCTCAAGGGCTTTGGCAGCTCTCTTCTTTCTGGCTTGCTGTTTGCAGCACACATATCCAGTCTCTGGCACTGGCTCACTCTCTGCCTATGGCTTTCTTGAGCAGATATTCCACATACTTGGCATTTCCAACATCATGAAATTGCCATTGTTCCTTAGAGCTCACCTTCACACATCTATGCATGACCTCTCAGGGGCTGCCAGCAAGGATTCAAGCAACACATTGCTTGCCACACTTCCCCCAGGCTTTTCTTTGAAATCATAGTAAAGGTTCAGTAATTCCATTAACTCATGCATTTTCCATGCCTGCAAAACCCACATCTTGTAGATGATTCGATAGTGTTCTCTCAGCTTTAGTCACATCTAGGATGCATTGGGACACTGATGTAATAGCTTCTGAGCACCTAGATATCAGAATATTGGAAAATGACCCCTTGCTTGGTCCTGTGTCAGATGTTCTCATTTTTCAAACAATTTTTAAGCATATTTATTGTCAGTAATTAGATACATTGTATGAGCAAATCTTGTTGTGGTGCCTGCATTTCCCTCCTCCCTGTCCCCAACCTGCTGAGGGCCCTCCTTGGTGGACTTACTGGATCAGTCCATGGGGTAGAGGGTTATGAATAGCACAAGAGGTAGCCAGTTTTTTTTCTTTGTGTGTTGTTGCTGAGGGAGGCAATGTCTCTGGATTTATTCTCCCCCACCATGGGTCTTATAATCTTTCTGCCCCCTCTTCCACTCAGTTCCCTGCATCAAAGGGGTGAGTTTTAAGTCTGCTTTATTGGTGAGATCTTAAATGTCTCTGGACTTCTGCTTTGGATTGTGTTGGATCATTGGTGTCTGTCTCCAGTGTCTTCTCAAGGGTTATCTGAGGGTTATTTGCTGTGGAGATAGGTCTCTTGTTTATCTTGCCACTTTCTCATAGGTTTCATTTGGGCCCTATATGATAGATTAGGGCTGGTTCATCTCCTGCCTGGATGGATGTCAGCATTCATCTCATGTCTTGTTGGTAGAATTGGGCTGTCCATGGTTCTCACTGCCTTCTGAAAAATACAAACAGAATCTTCATCGGAGAGTAAGATCAGTGTAGGTTAAATGAGACAAACATTGTTGATTTGGTGAGATTCTAATGGCTGTAGCCTCTCTGTAGCTCTCTGGTAGTGGGAGTTTCTCTCCTTGGAGTCCAGGTTCTTGGTCACCATAAAATTTTTCCATGGATCCCAGTTCCAGTTAAGTGCTCCTTGCCACTGAGTGGATCTCTTAGGCAATCAGCAAGCCTTTGATTATGCACCTAGTTTTAGTGCCACTATTGCACAGATGAGTACTTCTTGACTTGCTGGTCTCTTCTATTTAGCAGTGTCCTCAGGATTCTTGTGACATCGGTCAGTGTTCTATATCAGTGGCCTCTGCTTTCTCCATCTATCATTTACCAACTTCCCCTGGCAGCTCATGTTGTGCCTTCCAGTACTACGCATGCTACCATCTGGGAGCCAGTTCTCATTCAGGATCTAGCAGGGTCTCTAGGTTTGTGTGATATGGAATTTAATGTAATTTGATTGCTTGTTGGCAGCCATTCTGACAGGAGTGTCTCAAAGTAGTTTTAATTTGCAGCTTTCTGATGGCTAAAGATGTACATACAACATATTTTTAGATGTCTTTTGGTCATTTGTATTTCTTCTTTTGAGAACTCTCTTTTCAGTCTTATACCCCATTTTAAAAACGAAATGAAGCTGGGCGTGGTGGGCATGCCTTTAATCCCAGCACTCGGGAGGCAGAGGTAGGAAGCTCACCATGAGTTCGAGGCCACCCTGAGACTACATAGTGAATTCCAGGTCAGCCTGGACTAGAGCAAGACCCTACCTCAAAAAACAAAACAAAACAAAAACCCCCAAAAACAAAATGAAATTGAATTGAATATATATTATAACAAGCTATGCTTTTTATTCCTTTACCCTGTCCCCATGTCCCTAGGAATCCCTCATTAGTGAGGTTATGGTATTCACTGTGGGGTCATGAAGGCCTCAGACAGTCACTGTGGGGTAGCTAGGGGGAGAGGGGAGGCACTGTGCTTCAAGGTATTTCTACCTACTCTGTGTCTTGCAATCTTTCTTGCCCCTCTTCCTCAATGTTTCCTGAACCATGACAGGCCTATTGACAATCTGGTATAGTGCTGAGTTCTCTGTAACTTCTGGATTTCTGCTTTGATGGGTTTTGATTGATCACTGTGTGTATCATCATCACTCTGGATCTGGTTGTCAGGTTTGTAGTAAAAGCAGTATTCATGTCGCTGCTTTCTCTAAAATTTCTCCTGGGCCCTGGCAGATATGGTACAGGTGGCACATCTCATAGTGGCCAGTCAGCTATCATCTTGTCTTATCAACTGATCTTGTTTCTTCACTGTTTTCTCTGCCATTTGTAAAATAAAACAGATTCTCCAACAAAAGTGAGAGCAGCTTTGGTTAAATGGGGTATGCAAAGTTATTTGAGAGACTTTTTGGTATACAAGCCCACTCTTCTTTTCCAGAGAGCAGTGGGAGCTTCTCTCTGAAGTGTATGAATTTCCTGACCATGGGATTCTGACTTGGTTTCCAGTTCCAGATATGAGTTCTCTCCCACTAAGCAGGCCTCATGTCCAATCAGAGAACACTTGGTTACCCATAGAGGCTGTGTGCAGAGCCCATTTTTTGATTAGTTTTTTCAGTTCTTTGTATATCCTAGATATTAATCCTCTATCAGATTTACAGCTAGCAAAATTTTCTTCCATTCTGTAGGCTGCCTGTTTGCTCTCTTCACAGTGTCCCTTGCATGAGGTCCCAATGGTTGTCTAGTTGCCTTAATCACTGAGCAGCTACAGCTTGCTTGTGCCTATATGTTGAAGTGTTTCCCCTACTTTTTCCTCTAGCAGTTTCAGAATTTCAGGTATCATATTAAGGCCTTTGATCCATTTGGAGTTGATTTTTTGGTGTAGAGACCGATAATGGTCTATTTTTATCCTTCTTCATATAGATATCCAGTTTTTTTCAGCATCATTTGCTAAATAATATTTTCAACTTTTTTTGTCAAAAATCAGATGGCTGTAGCTGCTTAGATTTACACTTGGGTCCTGTATTCTGTCCATTATCAACATGTCTGTTTTGTGCCAATACCTCTCTCTTCTCTCCTCTCTCTCTCTCCTCTCTCTCTCTCTCTCTCTCTCTCTCTCTCTCTCTCTCTCTCTCTCTCTCTCTCTCTCTCTCTCTCTCTCTCTCCCCTATGGCTTTGTAAGATATCTTAAAACCAGGTATGGTGATATTTCCATCTTTGTTCTGGTTGTCAGAATTACTTTGGCTATTTGAATTTTTTTTTGTGCTTCCAACTTTATTTAAGGATTTTTTTCTGTTTCAGTGAAGAATGTCATTGGAGTTTGATGTGAATTGCATTAAAAATGTTGATTGCTCTTAGACGTTTTCACAATATCAATTCTTCAAATCCATGAAAATGGGACATCTTTCCATTTTCTAGTGGCTGCTTTAATTTCTCTCTTGCATTTCTTAGAAATTTCTTCTTGTTTGTCCTTTCAAAGAACTAATTGTTTCACTGATTATTTTGGGGGGGCTGCTCTAGTTCATTAATGGCAGTCCTGATCTTTATTATTTCTTTTCATCTACTAGTTTTGAGTTTAGCTTGTTCTTCTTTTTCTATGGCCTTATGGTATCACAATAAGTTATCTATTTGTGACCTTTCTAATATAGGCACTTAAAACTATACATTTTTGTCTTAGGGCTGCCTTCATTTTCTCTTATAAGTTTTGGGTTTTTTTTTTTGATAGGTTGTGGTTTAATTATCAATAAGTTCTAGGAATTTTTTTTATTTTCTTTTTCATGTCTTCAGTGACCCAACTTTCATTCAGTAGTGTATTGTTTAATTTCCATGAGCTCATGTATGCTCTATAGTCTGTCTTGCTATTGATTTGTAGCTTAATCTTATTTTGATCAGATAGAGTATAAGGATTTCAATTTTCATATGTTTGTTAAGGTTTGCTTTGTGTCCTAATATATGGTATATTTTATGGAATATTCCAAGTGCTGCTGAAACACTGTGTATTGTGCAGCATTTGGATGGAATGAACATTTTGTAAATATCTATTAGGTCCATTTTTGATGCCATTTCATCCAGATGCTTCTCTGTCTATTTTTTGTAGGGAAGTCTGTCAATTGGTGAGAGTGGGATATTGCAGTCACTCACTACTATTGTGCTTAGGGTTATCTGAAAGTTTATGCCTAGTAGTATTTAATGAAATTGAGCATACCCCCCCAAAAAAGCAATTGAGCATAGCCATATTTAATATGTACATGTTCCCTTAATCTGTTGACCTTATTTATTTCTTCTAACTGATGCTGATTTGAAGTCTTTTCTGTCAGATATTAGAAGAGCAACTCATACTTGTTTCCTAGGCCCATTTGCTTGAAATATCATTTTCCAACCTTTTATCCTAAGGTAGTGTTTGATTCAGGTGTCCCCCATAAACTTAATTTACTCTGAATGCTTGATCCCCAACTGATGGCAATTTTGGATTTGGAACCTTGTTGAAAGTGTGTTGTAGGGGTCTTATGGGGATTATAGCCAACTTCCCCTTACCAGTGTTGGAACACCTTCCTGCCACTGTTTGCAGTGCTGTGGTGGAGGTGATGTCCACCCTCTGCTCATGCCATCATTTTCCCCTGCCATTGTGGAGCCTACCCTTGAGTCTGTAAGCCAAAATAAACCTTTTTCTCCCTTCAGTTTGCTTTTGGTTGGGTTCTTTGTGACAGCAATGAGAAGTTGACTATAACAGTTTTGGTACCAGAGTGTCATTGCTATCATTGCTGCTAGAACCTTGATTCTGTGGCTTTGGCCCTATGCAAATGATATGCAGGAGGAATGTGGACGGATTTAAAATCTTGACCTAAGAGATGATTTGCAGTGCTGGAAGTACAGCTTGATCGACTATTCTGTTCAGAGTTGAAAGACCTGAATACAATAAAAACTGTGGACTGTTAGATTTGGCTTACAAGTATGACAAAGAACTTTGTCAGGACTGGTATTGAAGCAGTTTGTGTGAGATGCTTGCTGTATTTAGCCTACCTATGTCCTGAGAACTTGTGCAGGTTTGCATTCTGTAAAAATGGACTGGTGTGAGCAGATGGAGATGGCACAGGTTGAACAGAAAAGATAGAGATTGAACAAAAAGAAAGGAAGTTTTTGGGCTGAAATTGCTTCCCTTCAGCTGCAATTGTTTGAGAGATTATAAACATTGAGATTGGGCCAGGTGATCTGCATTGGGACAACAGGAAGAAAGCAGACTCTTTTGAAGTAGGGGACCTGAATGCTGAAGTTTTCCTGCTCTTCAAACTTGGCTTTGTCCCACCCTGGATTAACAAATTGGTAGCCCACCTGGTTCTGTGGAGTTTAACAAATGCAGGAAGAGAGGATCATTGGATTTGCAGTATGGTTTTGTTTTTTGGTAATGGCCATGGGCAGTGTGAAGCAGGCCTGTTGGATTACCTGTATTGAAGCCTAATGGAGCCATGAGGATGAATCATGGGTTGAGTGGAGACCCAGTGAAATGCCAGGACTATGGGATGGCTGCCAATGAGAGCTGCCAGCACCAGATGAAGTTTTTCTGGACTTTGTGTAACCAAGTTGGAGGGGCGGAATTGGAACTCTGGAACCAGTCAATGGTTATCGGACTTGGAGTTAGAGTTTGATATTTGCCCTGTTTGTTTTAAAATCTTATATTGGTTCAATTTGTCTATCCTAAGCTTAATGCCATCTTTTGCAGTATTAATGCTCTGTGCCAATATAAGTTTCTTTCTTTTTTGTTATTTATTTATTTTTGTATTCTGCTCAGTTAAAGAACTTAGATTATGGAATATTTGAATATAATTGACATGGATAAAAAACTGTATTTTAAAAGTTGAACTAAATGCATCACATTTGACATTATGTATGGTTATCCTTTTATGGGGTTCAGAGCAGATTGTAGTGGTTTGGTTCAGGTGTCCTCCATAAACTTAATATGTTCTGAATTCTTGATCCCCAGCTGGTGGAAGTTTTGGAATTGGAACCTTGTTGGAGGTGTATTGTTGGGGGCAGGTTTATGGGGATTATAGCTGGTTTCCCTTGCCAGTGTTTGGCACAGCTTCCAAACACTGTTTGCAGTGCTGTGGTGGAGGTGATATCTAGCCCCTGCTCATGACATCATATTCCTCTGCCATCATGGAGCTTGCCCTCATGTCTGAAAGCCAAAATGAATCCATTCCTCCCATTAGCTGCTTTTGGTTGGGTTCTTTGTCACAGCAATGAGAAAGGTTGACTATAATAGGTGGTATTTGTTTCTAAGGAGAGATGAGTTTCTTGCAGGGAATAACCAGAAGGATCCTGTCTATTATCCCATCAGCAAATCTGTGTCATTTGGTTGGGGCATTAGGTCCATTGATATGATGAGCCACTGTTGAACAGTGTATAATTATTCCTACAATTCTTCTTGATTTGGTGATGCTTGCTGTTTTTCCATTTACTCTCTTGCATTAACTGTTATTTGAATATGGTTTATTCTTTCCTGTGGTTTCGTGTATGTGCTTTCCTTTTTCTTCAGTCTGAAGGGTCCCCTCAAGTATTTTCTAAAATGCTTCCTTTGTGGATAAGTATTCCTTTACCTGTTTTTTAAAAATATTTTTATTTATTTATAAGGAGAGATAGAAAGAGAGAGAGAGACAATGAATAGGTATGCCACGGCCTCCAGCCACTGCAAATGAACTCCAGATGTATGAGCCATTTTGTGCATCTGGCTTTATGTGGATACTAGGGAATCAAACCTGGGTCCTTAGGCTTTGAAAACAAGCATCTTAACAACTGAGCCATCTCTCCAGCCCTCCTTTACCTATTTTTATCATGGAAAGTTCTGATTTCTCCTTAAAATATTACCAATAACTTAGCTGGATACAGTAGTCTAAGTTGGCAGTCTTCTATCAGAACTTGGAATGTGTCACTGCAAGTGCTTCTGGCTTTTAACATTTGTGTTGAATAATCTGCTATTATTCTTCTGGTGAGAGTGTGTGGAAGCAGACACCTTTTTTTTGAGGCAGGGTCTTCCACATCCCAGGCTGACTGGGAACTCTCTCTGAGCCCAGGCTGTCCTGGAACTCACTGGGAATCTCCTATCTCAGCTTCCTGAGTACCAGGATTATAGCTGTGAGCCACCACACCCTTCTTGGAAGCAAGTATCTTACATGGTGACTGAGTTGCTGGAATTGTGTAGACTAGAATTCTGCCTCTGTCACTCAACATCTGTGTACTCTTGGACAAATCATTTTCCCTCTCTGAGTCTCACAGATAAAAGAGACATTAAGTAATAACACCCCCTGCAATTATGAATGTTCACTGATAAAATTTAGAAAACACTTGGTCTGTAAATATTTCTTTGTCTCTCTTTGAAATTTTTATAAGTAGTATTTCTCACTATTATTTTTGGACTAGAATGGCACCATGCCTAGGGCTCATGTTCCAATGCCTACAGTGGGGGCGGAATCACTGATGACCTCTGTGATCATGACCTGTATTGTTTGCTACTGGAAAGTATAGAAATACCACATGAAGACATAGCAGCTTAAAAAAAGGTGAAGATTTGCTTTAGTTAATGGCTCTAAGGAAGTGATTGGGAAATCATCTCCTGAAAACACTAGAGATACTGAGAAGACTCTGATGGCATTGAATTAAGCTTTTCATTTGTGACAAATAGCATGTGTGTGTGCACATGTGTGTACACATGCATGCATTTCTGTGTGCAACTCAATTGCTAGAGCTATAAAAACCAAAGATTCCAAGTATGGTGGTACATTATTGTAACCCCAGCACTTGGGAGATGAAGAGAGGAAAATCAGGAGTTCAAGGGCATGCTAGTCAAGCTCCATAAAGAAGTTCAAGGCCAATATTAAACTATCTGAGTCTAAGGACGGGAAATAGAACGTTCAGGTCAGTAGATAGGTATGAACAAATACCATGTGTCTATTATATGGCAGGCATTGAAATGTAGTTTGTTTCATGATCTCAATTAATTATACCAATGCTATCATCATCACAGTGTTATGGTATATTTTCACTTTGTTTAAAATAAGAATAAACTGAAGCTCAAAGTGATTAATTTTTTGTTTTGTTTTTGTCTTTTTTTTTCTGAGGTAGGGTCTCACTCTAGCCCAGGCTACCCTGGAACTTACTCTGTACTTCAGGCTGGCTCACATGTACAGCCATCCTCCTACCTCTGCCTCCCAAGAGCTGCAATTAAAGGCATGTGCCACCACACCTGGCAGTGATGAAGTCATTTGATCATAGAACTAATTATGTACACTTGAGATCAATTTCATCATACCACTTTAGAGAAAAGACGTGTAATCTCTTTAAATGCAAAACAAATACTGTAATTTTGAATACAGTTCTTTGGTCATGCCATTTGATGTCTTTATAAATGATTCGTGTTGGATACATTGCTATATTTTGTCAATAAAAGCTAAATTAAAAAAATATGTGTGTGTGTGTGTGTGTGTGTGTGTGTGTGTGTGTGTGTGTGTGTGTGTATGCCAGGATCGCTTCCCTGCAAATGAATTCCTTCATAGCTCTAAGTAGTTGGCTGGAAAGCTAAACCTGGAATAGCAGGTTTTGCAAGTTAGTTTAACTGCTTAACCATCTCCCTAGCCCCTAGCTTAATTTTTATTTATTTATTTTTTAGTTCTTTTGAACTTGTTCATCAGATGAATATTAGGGCAAAGCTACTTAATGCTTCTTGGATTTAAGTGTTCTATGAGGTAGATCACAATTCTTCAAACATATTGGATGTGAAACAAAACATTGTTCAGCTGAAATAAATCATAAAATAGCACCTGATAATGGGAGTTACATGCAGAAGATTTAAAAACGATTAAGGAAAGTGAGTCTCAAGGAAACAACAAACATTGTCCCACAAATCCTATTAGAGTAGGATTTCAGTAATAAGGGGAGAAAGGGTGTTTTAAGTGGAAATAAGAACACATAATCCAAAATGGGAATCATTTGTGGGAAAGGGAAAGGAAAGAGACCCATCTGTCTGGATCAAACTATTTCATCAGTATTTGGACATACTTTATATTAAGTCAGTTTGGGTGCTATTGGACCAGTGGTGTGAGAGGTGCTTGGTTTTTGAGGAAGAGTTCATGGACAGACGCACAAGCTATGCACTGAGAACAGGTGCTTTGGAACTGGCACGCAGAGCATAAGTGCACTCTGGTGGGGAGGGCGGGCAGGCAGGCTCAGGAGTGAGTGTCTGCCCTGATGTTCTGGGAGCCTGAGGGTTTATCAGGGTCTTGTTCACTCACCACAGATCATTCCCATAGGTCAAGTGGAGACTTAAAAAAAATCCTGAATAGTCTTCCAGGTACTGTCACAGTAGAAGGGTAGGTAAACAGAACTGTGCTTACCCAACCTAATATATATATTTAAATCTAAATTGTTCTTTTCCAGTTAGTTACTAACCACTGCCTATCTCCCTTATCAATTGTAGATGACAGAAGGCTTTAGATTTCAGTTTGAGGAGTCTGAGATTGGAGTTCAGTAGTAATAAACAGAGAGCCCAATACTTTTAGGGCTTAGAAGGACCTCAAACATCATGGAAAGCCCAGTACCTTCTTTTTATATACCAGGTTACAGGCTCAAAGAAATAGATTTGCTTAATTTGAGTCAGAATAGGTTCACATTGCCATGAGCACTGTTTCAGGGCATGAAGTGAGTAAGAGCCCAGAAGATATTTATCCAGTTATGTGCTGGGGCCAACAAAGGTGAGTTTCTAAGATCACCAGATCTAGGGGGTACAAAGAACTGCAAGTGAAGAGATAAAAACCAGGAAAGTATACTTCAGAGGTCAGTTTAGGCCCGAGATGAAAATCTACACTCTAGATGTAGGAACTGAGAAGGAGCTGAAAGATTCAGGATTTTGTTCCAAAAAGAAATAATAATCATCTAGAAAATAAGAAAAAAAGTTTCTTTTAGACGTGGAGAACACACGGAAAACAAAGAGCAGGAAGAAGCCAGGGTTGGCAGGGGATAGAACAGACAGGAATTCAGTTGAATCTGGGGGTGGGTGGGAGGCATTTTAATTCCAAACTTTTTAGACCACATGCCTGGGGGGAGGCGAGAAGTAAGGATAAGGTAAGCTTTTGATGGGACAGCTTGAGGAGTGGAACATCATGTACATTAGTTTTGTTTTCATTTGGAAATATTGGATTAAAATTCAGTTGAGAGGTCGGAACCAGAGATTTCAGATTAGCTATACATGGCGTGGGCAAGAAGGGATCCAGAGAAATGTTCTAGTTATGTTCACTCATTTATGAGATAAGGTCTTGCTGTGGTGCCTACGCTCTGATTTGCTGGAAGT
>PVHP010024215.1:0-26624 GCA_004024765.1 Zapus hudsonius
AGAGAGAGAGAGAGAGAGATTCAGAGAGAGTGAAAACATGGGTGTTCCCGGAACTCTTGCCATTAAATGTGAAGCTTTAAGCAGCTGGCTTTATCTGGGCACTGGGTAATCAAACCCAGAGTTGTTAGGCTTTGCAAGTAATCACCTTAACCACTCAGCACTCTCTCCAGCCCTTCTTTTGTATTCATTTTTTCCTGTTAAAATTTTCTCTCTTTCCCATTACATGTGTGTATGTGGTGTGTGTGTGTGTGTGTGTGTGTGTGTGTGTGTGTGTGTGTGTGTGTTGTAGTTGTGATGGAGAATTCTGTGGTATAGCATGGGTGTGTGTAGATGCCACATCTGGATTCACTCAGAGGCCAATGGGTGTGCTTGGTGTCCCCTGCTTGTTTCCTGGAGACAGAGTCTCTTCACTTAAAATTTCTCTTTTTTCCTGGAGCCTTAGTGATTCTCTAGTCTCTGCTCCATACAGGACTGAGGTTACAGACATTCATGGCCCAGCTTTTTATGTCAGTGCTGAGGCTCAAATTCAATGGTATCAGGACCATAACCCCTGAACCCTCACTCCAGCCCCTAGGGATCATTCTAAAGTCACTGAGACAAGGTGATTGCAGGGTCAAGGCTGCTGTTGCCACAATCTCACTCACTATGAGGTCACACCTGTTTTTGTTTCTCTTTTGTTTTTGGTCTTGAGATTTTTGTCTTCTCACATGCATATCATAATTAGATTTTCAATTGACAATCATTGCAAACTTAAAATTCTATAGATAATTTGAAGTGTATGAGGTCATAGTTATAAGAAGCTTAATTTAATGTACTTTTGCATGGAGTAAATCACTATATCATAATCACATATCATAATCACTCTAAGTAAATGGGGATGAAGAAATCAGAATTGCAGGGTGCTGAAGAGATTGCTTAGTGGTTAAGGCACTTGCCTCCTGAGTCTAAGGACCTAGGTTCGATTCCCCAGTACACATGTAAACCAGATGCATGCATCTGGAGTTTGTTTGCAGTGGCTAGAGGCCCTGGCACACCCATTCTCTCTCTGATTACAATAAATAAATGAAATATTTTAAAAAGATAATTTGGAATTGCAGGTTTCTTCCTGTGCAGAATGATCTGTTTCCAGTTTTACAAGATTCCTGGTGTTTATGCCTTCTGAGACCAACATAGCTTTTGATTTTTCAAAAAGTCTTTTTATACGTGGTAAATACTTCAATTTTGCTTATTGTGGCACTGTCACTAAGGAAAAAGTTCTATTAACTTTTATATATTTTAGCTACATGTCGAATGTCAATTATTCCCAGAGCTTCTGTTAATACTAGTGTGAAGCACGTCATAGATATTTGTATTAGCCCACCCACTTGGAAAATGTGCTTACTTGTACAGTATATTTCCCTGGAAAAGGTAATCTTGGTAATTGATTGCACTGAATCTGCATTTGACAGGCATCATAGACTTCAATTAACAAAGAAAGGCTTAGCTGGCAAATGGGAAAAGCGGGACTGCATAGTTATGGAAGTCCTGATAGTTATGGGATGTAAATCTCCATTTTCACTATTGAGTCCTTAGTGTTTAGAATAGAATCCACAGTAACTTTCAATTATGTAATGAAGCAAAGATGTTTTTCTCAGGCAGGAAATCATTTGCCTTGTTTTCTTTCCCTGTGATGGATCACATCAGAAAAAAAGATGTAAAACTGCTAATACAAAATTAGCCAATTACAAACAGAATATTGGAACCCATCAGTTTATGTGTGTTACTTCCAGTTGTCTTGTTATTTGTTTAAAAAAAACTGTTGGCATAGAAATACTGGCATTTATCTCCAGTTGGTTCAGTCTTATACGACTTTTCAAAAACAAAATGAAATTAACATCTCAGATTTCTTACACCATAAACAGGAAGCTGAGTTATTTCCCTTCGATTGAAGATACTCTTGAAACATTTTTTGGCTCCAGTATTAAAGAAAATCTGGCTTTCTTCATATTCGTGTAATCACAGTTGTCCTATCATTATTCATAATCTCCCTCTTCTGTAGGAGTGAGAGTTTCTCAGACTCAGTGTTGGGCAATCTACGGAGCTATAGCTTGCGTATGATCATGTATTTTGTCACCTTGGCAACATGCCAATTATGTCTTCATGCCCAGCAAACGAGTCTTTAAAGAAATTATTATCTGACATGCCATTTTAAATCATCAGGCAATCTCCTTTCTCATCGATATGCCTGGGAACCCAAGTTATACAATTCAACTTCTCCACATCATCTCTGAAATACAGTCAAGATTTATCTTATCTCGGCACCTAGAGACTGCAAAAAGTCTAATTGTTAGACTGCTTGAGACAGATATAAAAATGCCCACGGCCCTTAAGATGCCAACATGACTGACATAATACACTGGACGTTTCTATATATAAGCATGATCACAGCTCTTAAACAAGGATTCAACAAGTTTTTCTGCTCATCAAAGATCACAGAGGCATAGAGGAGCTATAATGGGCTTAGGAACATATCATAGATTTGTTTCAGCTTCTCCAGATGAGATTCTGTGTTTGATATAATTTACCTAATCACTTACACACTGACAAGATACAGTAGGATTTTTAGTGTAATATATTCAATATTTTTGGTCTGTATTATGGCCACTGTATGCACAATGATGTTACTTAGCAGTAGTGGGTACTTTTATAATGAATTTAATTTTGTAAATATATTTAAAATATATTGACGACAATCCTACTCTGTGAAAAAACAATTAAGTCTCCACATAATTGTCCTCTCTTCAACATTTTCTGTAGGAATCACAAGAACCCAGAAGGAAAGGACACCATGAACAAGGATTCTCTAGAAGTCCTTGTTTAATTGCATTTCTTCTGAAAGGATGCAAAGTAATTCTCTAAATGAAATTATACGTTGAGATAATGTGAGCTTGACCACACAAAAAATATAAAACAAAATTACATTTATCTTTCTAGAACTTAAATGCATTATGTTGCTTAGTCAAAATGATATGTGTGGAAGAAAAAAAAATTGTTAACTTTATACACTAAGGGCAATTTAACAGTTTATTTCTTTAAATTTCAAAGACATAAATTTTTGTTTCCATTTGTTTATTATCTATATATGTGTCTATGTATCTATGTATCTATGTATCTATGTATCTATGTATCTATCTATGTATCTGTCTATGTATCTATGTATCTATGTATCTATGTATCTATGTATCTATGTATCTATGTATCTATCTATCTATCTATCTATCTATCTATCTATCTATCTATCTATCTATCTATCTATCTATCTATCTATACATCTATCTATCTATCTATAGGTTTTGAGTCTGGGGAGTACCACAAGGGGAAAACACCTTAGCAGAGGAACTTTCACTGCTGCAAATTGTTTAGTGGGAACTCTTGCCAACTGAAACAAGCTGTACTGTTCTCTTCAACAGCCTCCTGCTTCCTCTCTAGCCAGTTTACGTATGTGTGGTGAAAATTTCAGAACTTAGTACATAATTTGGAGGGGCTTAAAAAATCATAGAGTTGCTACGATAAGGAAATTTTAGATAAGGAACAACAGAGAGAGAGAGAAAATAATGGTCTTGGCATCAGTTGAATTATTTCCACTTTCAAAGAATACACAGCGTTCCTATTTGCATCAAGTTTGCTGGAACAGTGATCACATCTGCCAGATATTATTAAACGGCTGTGCACGCTCACTCCATTAGATGTCGCTGCACAACCAGGACCAGCATTGATAAATAGTCCACGAAAATTAAAAAAAAAAAAAGGTACAAAAAACGTCATTATCAATAGATGTTAAACTGAACATTAAACCCTTCCTTAAGAAACATATTTAATTTCCTTCTGATACTTCATTTGTTTTTCACTTAATCTTTAGACATGTATTTTATGATGAATGGAAAAAAATTTTACTAATAACAATTTATATTAATAACAAATACCATAGGAAGAGTTAATTCATTATTTTAAAATAGTTTACCTTCAATGAAAATCACATCCTATACGGTTTTGAAAACTTAATTTACAACACTTATCCTGGATGCCACTTTATATTTAAAATTAAAAATGAAAACAAGCAGGAAATAAACCAAGAACAGTTTTGTAATCTAATGTATCCATTGGGTGTGACTATGATCCAGCTAAAAAGAGTAAGTGCTGAATAAAGCGAATGTGGATAACTTGGACACACACATCCTTCGCAGCTGCCTCAAAATGTTGACAATTCGCTATTTGTTTTTTGAGATTTCCTGACTTTTGGCTAGCAATTCCCAATGATCGCCAATGGTTTTATCCGCTTTCTGCTTTTGATTTCTGTCATTTCCTCCTTTGCACCTCTCATAGTGCCTGTCAAAAGTGTTTCCCTTTGGCTAGTGAGGGTTCCTAAGAGAGGACATCCTGCCCTCTGCCTCCTTGCATAATCAAATCAATAATGCCAGAGCAACAAAATAGAAACAGGTCTCAGGCAGACAGGAAGCATTACCATGAAGGTTGTTTAAATCTGCAGTAGAGCTGTGAAGTTGGTGGGTCCATTATAAACTGTGTTCCTCTTTTATCACTTAGAATTTGGTCATAATGTTACTCAGAAAATAAAAGGGAGACAAATGATACAAATCTGGTGTAAATTTTACAGTCATTGTTTGTTCATTCATTTTCACCAAGAACTGCCTGGTACTGACTTTGGACATTTTCTGAATTTGAAGGTGTAATAATAAGCAGTCTTTCTAAATTTATATATGATGAGTCTCTTATTTTTGACACGTGGTTCATTCTACCTTCTGCTGACACAAAGAAAAAAAAACTAACATGAAGGGAGGCTGAGGAAGACAGCTCACATCAACCATGGGCTTGTGTTCTCCATCTGATTTCTGGCTGCAAAACAATCTACACTGGGAAATTTCATTAAGGTTCCCTTCCCCTGCCCACCAATTTCTTTTCTATTGACACATTTAAAATCCTATTGGACAAACTGCACTCCTCAGATGTCCTGATTGCACACATAAGAAATATAAGCTCATTATCCTGAAGACAAAATAACTGTATTAAAATACATCAAAAGAATCTACAAAAAATGTGAGGGGGGGCTGAGGAAATTGGCCTGAGTACACATAACTAGAGAGGCGAAGCCGGCCAGTTAGGACTCTGCTGCTGGCTATCAAGATACCACTCTTGCGTTTTCTCAGACAATAATAAGCACCTCAATCATTCAAAATAGCCCTCTGCCATTTTCTTTTAAAACAATTATCTTATGAGGGCTCCTTTTTCAGGTATGCTTGGGTCACATGAAAGACTGACTATAAAAACTACCATTGCTTCTCCATAACTTCACAGTAGGTAAGTCTATACTTCTGACTCTGTGGTACACTGTTCCTAAAAATGACAGATGAAGATACAGGGGATGGTATAGAGTTCACATGGTGTGCTGCCTCTGAAATTCAGGTCGAAGTTAAATCCCTACTGAAAGGTAGTAAGATGATGGAAATGATATCCAACCATATATTTAGAGATAGGATCTTGGGAATTATTTGATATTACATAGGCCATCAGGACAATAATAGAGCTTTCTAAGCATGGGAGGGGGAGGGAGTGGGGGCAGCACATGTCATGCTTATCTCCTGCCATCTGTGCCCAGCACCAACAGGTGAATGCCAGCAAGAAGGCCTCTAGAATCATGAGATAATCTTTAAATTTATCCAGTATTTTCTATATTTTTCTAAACAACAAAACAGATCAAGAAATGAAGGAAATGTCTACAAGGCAAACAAGGGATTATTACAGCTGAAGAAAAAACAAAAAAAAGAAGTAATGTTTTGAAAACTACATGGCCTTTTAACTGTCATTTTTACAGTGTATGGGTGGTACATGTGAATGTGTGTATGAATATTGATATGCATGTGGTCACACAGCACTGTGCATATGTTCATTAATGTGCACATGTATGCTGAAGTCCATGTTTGATGTGAGCTGTATTCCTTGAGCTCCCTTCATACTGTTTTTTTTGACAGCATGTGTAATGAACCCAGAACACAGTTAATCACCCAGACTAGCTAGCCAGTATGTCTCAGGGATGGATACTCCTGTCTCCATTCCCCATTGATGGAAATACAGGCACATGCCTCATGCCTGGCTTTTACATGGGTGCTGAGGATCCTAAATCCATTTCTTAAGCTGGAATGTCAAGTGTTTCACCAACTGATTGCTCCCTCCAGCCTCCTTTTGTCTATTTCTAAGACATCTACCTGGTGATAACTTTTGTTCAAGTATATATCTCTCAGTAAGTCAACAGGAGATCATATATATATATATATACCTGATGATTTTTTAATATAAAGTAATACTGGAAAATCTGTTCCACCTTTTAAGCTTTAATATAAAGTAGTCAGAATGAGATTTGAATACAAGTCAATATTTGGAGCTGGCCAGATGGCTCAGGTGTTAAAGATGCTGACTAGCAAAGCCATTAAAACCCAAATGACTGACAACCCTCATTCCACAGTATCCACATAAAGTAAAAAGTGCATAATGGAATAAGTATCTGTTTGTTTTCAGTGATAGTAACACTTTTTTGTTACTGGAAAAAATACCTGTAAAAAACATCTTAAAGAAGGAAAAGTTTTATTTTTCACCATACACTTTAGAGAAATTTCCCATCAAGGCAGACAAAACATGGCCAAGGGGAAGCAGGCATCCAGTCAGTGGGGAGGAAGTAGAGAGTGGGAAACGCTGGGGTCAGCTAGCTCTGTTCTTTCCATATAGTCCAGAACCTTCCATACATGGAATGTCATCTCCCCTAGTTAGATTGTGTTTACCTTCCTCAATTATCTAAAATAAAAAAGTCCCAAACTACTCTGCCAAGAGACTTTTTTCATGATGATTTCAAATCTCGTCAACCAGAGATTACCCTTAAAAAATAAAAGAAAACTGAGTAGACGTTTTGGAGGAGTAGACATAAAACGAACCATTGCTATTTGCATCAAGTGGTCAACAAAACTAGCATCGGTGAGCTGTCATCTTGCCCATGTTGGATTAATGAGAATGGAAGACCAAAATATTCCTGTCATGGTTTGATAGAGATGTCCCCCGCAAACAAATGAATGTGTTCTAATTGATAGATCCTCAGCTGATGACAGTTTGGGTTTTACAACCTCGCTGGAGCTGTGCTGTTGGGGGCAGGCTTATGAGAGTTATAAGCCAGCTTCCCCTTGCCAGTATTTGGCACACCTTCCTGCCATTATTTGCAGTGTTGTGGTGGAGGTGATGTCCACCCCTCTGCTCATGCCATCATTTTCCCTGCCATGATGGAGTCTCCCCTTGAGTCTGTAAGCCTAATAAATCCATTCTTCCACAAGCCACTTTTGTTTGGGTTCTTTCTGTGTAGCAACTAGAATACTGACTGCAACACTTCCAAAAGTGCACAGTTACAACTGTAACAGGACATCATTGATTATTTTCATTTTCCATATAGAAAATAGTTGGGATTCATATCTCAGATTTAAATAAATCCATCAGTTTCACAGACATCAAATAAAGTCATTAATTTTATTTCAAGGGTCTTATTCACTCTCAAATTTTTTCATGAAAATAAAACATATCACATTGAAATTGCTACATTTCTATGAATATGCCTAAGCAATTCTTGCATGTACTGTCACAGACGGACAGAAAAAAATAATGACTTTAGCAGGAAGAAGGGGTAACATTTGCATTCAATATGTTTTATACTTCTTTAAGTTATCTTCTTAAAACTCTTAATAATTGATCTTTGATTATAACAAGCTTTTCCCAGTGTGGCAGTTTGAATCATATATGCCCATAAACTCATGTATTCTGAAGGGTAGGTCCCCAGCTGATGGCATTGTAGGAGGAAGTGTCTTGTTGGACATAAGCTTAGTGGTGTTATAGACAGCTCTGCATTGTCAGAATTTGGCTCACAGTTCTTGGTGCTGTTTTCCACCTACTGTGGCAGTGGTGACATCGGCCTCTGCTCATTCCATGCTTTCTCCTGCAATTATTAAGCTTCTCCTCAAGATTGCTAGTCAAAATTAAACCTTTCCTCTCACCTTCTGCTTTTGGCAAGATACTTTGTCTGAGCAATGCAAAGGTAACTACAATAGCCATTAAAGCTATGGGATTGTATGACTTTTGTAATGCAAAAAATAATGTTTAATAACCTTTTAAGTATAAGACTCTTCTTATTATCCATCTGAATTTAATGCACCTTAAATTATCTCTTATTTTTTTCCAAATGGAAAAGAAGCTATCCATTATTCCTTGCTTATTTAGTATTTACACATTTTATGTCACTATTTTTAAGATCACTATTTTATGTCATATGACATTTTTGCTATTAAGATAAACCACATACTTGTAACTTGGTGATTAAAAAGCTAATCCCATTTAATACTGATAGATAATATTTAGAAAAAAAAACATGACCACTTAATTGCATGGGAAAGCAGAGAAACCAGGAAATGAATGTTGAAGTCGTTAGTGTGTGAAGCAGAGGTGAGGAGGATCTGTTGACAGGCCTCCAATTTCACACCACTGCAGCTTGTTCCACGGCAAATTTAATGAAAGAAAGAACAAGCCAACCAGAAGCAATCTAACACAATCAAACAAATGTCTGTTTAATAGATGCTGGTTTCCCAGGAAATGTTAATAACAATGCCACGTGTTGTTTCTGCAGAGTCAGGAGTTAACATGATTATGTTCCCATGGGTCCCCCACATGTTTTTCTTGCCATCATCATTGTTTTCTGAAGAGATAAAATGCCCAAGGGTTACCACAGGCTGATAGACATAGCATGCCAAATTACATGCTGCAAACACCATCTGCCAAACCACAGATTTTTCAGGACACTGCAGATGCAAGGAAAAAAAAAATGTCTTGTAAATATGAATACTTTGGACAAAACAGGTATTTTCTCATTTTCATTCTAGAATGATTTGTATGGCACCAATGAGAAAGTACACACGACAGGGTGTGAGTGTCAGTGAAATTCTAATTAGGGGAAAATTCAAAAATCCAAGCCTGCATATATCACTAAGTTTAACAGAAGGGAGTCTGGATTCATCTTGTGGCATTTGTTCTATTCTCATTTTTAATTAGCATCAAGGAGTTTAATTAGAAGTATAGCATATGAGAATCACAGGGAATGTAACAGCTAGAAGGGACAAAAGACTTCTCTGATCCAACTACTCCGTGCTGATAATTTGAGAGGTGTGATCAAGAGAATGCAGCTAGGACCTATGAAGAACACATTCAGATGGAAAGGTGAATGGATGCATGTAGCCTTGCTCCATAAAGGTCCACACAGAGAATGCCCTTTAAGCATATTGTCCTTTATTTAAGGATTCTGCTCTTCTTACCAATTTTTTGATGTCTGCCCTGAGCAAGGAAAGCACATAGATCTTTATTATGGTGCTAGTTTTGTTTTTTTTTTCCTGTGTTCTCAATTCCACTACAAACTACATTGCAGCACAGTCAATTGATCATAGTTATTTAATTTTTTATTAATCCAATAAATGTTTTGAGCAAAAATCTATGCATCAGATACCTGCACAGAGAAACAAATAAAATATGCAGGAAGAAAGGAAAAACAGAAATCTGCACCATAGGTGGAAAAGAAAACCACACTGAGGTGTAGAGAATATATAGCTGCATCATTACATATTCTACTTTGAATTATGCACCAATAAAAGTCAGCTCTACTTCAGCATCTGCTGACATAACAGTACCAATGAATCAATATCATCTTAAGCAAACATAGCCAACACAGAATCAGAAATTTGCTTTGCTCTTCCTGGTTTTGCTGTTACATAAGCTGAGTGACATAGGGGATATTTCATAATGTCATTTCATTTCTAAAAAAAGAATTTCTAAAAGTTTTATGACATCAACATTCATTGTTTTCCTAAATTTGATGTTTAGTAGCAAAACAAAGCAGGTAGTTAATGGAATATGGGACTAGGGAAGATAGTAAATGTCCTTGAAGGGGGCCTACAGAATATTTAGGATGAAATATTTTCCCTAATCATCTTGCATCCAGGTTTCTATATCATACAAGGAGGGTATATTCTGAATGTTCTGCTGTGGAATACTTCAGATCAATGTCAGATCGCTTCAATTTATTCTATCAAGTCAAGTAATGGCTTGGATGAGAAAACACCTAATGAAATTGCTGTCACATAAGTTTTCAAATGGAAAATTAAATGGATTTTCTAAGTGGTCTTTCAACCAGGTAGAAAAAGTGAAACTGGAGAGGAGTTCCTCATGTAATTCTAATATTTCTCGCAACTTATAAAGTAAAACTAAAACTTGAATTGTCTTATACAATAGCAGCTAAGATGTTGATACTAAAGCAGTTATTGCTAACACAGCACTGTTATAGAGATTAGAGATATTGGCGAAGACAAGAATTGGTAACTTCTTTGGGCATTTAGTACAGTGAGACACTATTTAATACAATTACTTATTTTTTTTTGTATTCTCATGTGTCTATGAAGACTTTCCTAATAGTATTTACAATCCAGTGATCAGAAATCTAGCGAAGGAGGACCTTTCTCAAAAGCAACCGTCTAGGGAAGCATTTACCGAGGATCAGCCTGGAAGCCACACAGAGGTCCACAGGACCAGGTTCCACGGGAATCTAGTGTGACTCTCAAGCTGGCAGGAGAATCTGGCAGTATCTTTCACATGTACTAGTTTTGTAGGTCAGAAAAATGCAAGATTAAGAAGGTTATGGAGTTTTCCATCACAGACAAAGCCACTGAGGCCAGGCAATGTGTGGTAGTGTCAGCCTCTCTAAGGAATCCCAAAAATGTCACTGCAGAAAAATGAGAAGGTGATTAGTCACCTGCCATATAGAAAGTGGGAGGTTGGAGAGGCCAGGAGTGTGGAGATCTACCAAGGTGAGCTGCAGACCCTGAGTGGAACTAGAGCAGAGAGAGTTTACATGTGCTGCAGACCACAGAGCTAGTGGAGTGGGGATGACTCCATCTCTTTGTAGCACAAAGCTGCAAAGACTACTGTTGATGCAGCTCTGACCTTTGCCATGTGCCCTGCTGGGACACAGTATTTCCTGTCCATATAACTATTCCTTTCTTTGGAATGGGAATGCCTACTCTTTACCAATATGTGTTTGAAGTATGTGTCTTATGTTTTAATCTTACAGTGTTCACAATTAAAGAGTGTGCTTTGAGATTTTGTCCTTTCAAGTAATGACAGGTGGGTCTCTGAAGATGTTTATAGGAAGGCAGCCTCTCAGTAGGGGGCAAGGGTAAGGAAGCTCAAAGAAGATAGAAGTAAGCATCTTTACCTGGGCAGTGCAGGAAGGAAAGTCCAGAGACTCAGGAAGCCATTAAGTCTGGGAAAGGGTCATAAGAGCCCACCCTAAGGCCATATAAAGGGGAAGAAATTCTCTCCTTGGCCCTCCTGCCTGTTTGCTGTTTTGTGTGTGTGGTGTAGATTTTTCTCTCTGCTTGGACCTGTGGAAGAGGACCAGCCTCTTTCACTTTTATGGGACTTCCCCTGGATCTGTAGCTTGAATAAATTGTTTCCTCCCGTAAACTGTGCCTGGTTTGAAGATTCATCTCAGCAGTGTGTGGCTGACAATGACAGATGGGAAACCCCACTGTATAAGTGGGCAACACCATTCTATAGGACAGAGAATGAAGAGGAGAAAGGAAGCTGATTCATCTCTCTATACCTCCTGACTTCAGATTAAACCTGTCACCATGCCTTGTATGAACTCTATCTCCTCAAACTATAAAAAAAATAAAAATAAAAGAAACCTTCCTTCCCTTATATTGATTCTTACCAAAAATTCTGTCACAGAACTAGAAAAGTTACTAAGTGTACAGTGTGTGACATTTTATTTATAAACTAACACACAAAGTCCGGGGGTTACATGACTAAGCATTTTAAATTTAATTTCAAGTTGATATGGAAAGTCAACTTGTATCAATTAGCAAGTTGACATGACAGCAGCTATGGAAAAAGCTAATGAAGGAAATAATGTGGAATTAATAAAACATATGCAAATCAAGGGCATTGGAGGATTCTCTTAAAAAAAACAACAGTGTGACCAGCTGAAATAAGTCCAAGTAGAATAAAAACTAAAGAACAGTCAAGATCAAAACTTATTATGCAATTAAAATAGATCATCTACTTAACAATTAAAACTAATGGCATATGTCAAAGTACAAGCTAATTGTGAGTTAATGATTTGAATGTTTATAATATTAATATTCACTATGAGAAACACAAAACTAATTACAAACAAATAAGATGTAATTTAAAGTAACCAACCAAAAAGGTGAACAGTGTCAGTGGCAGCCGCTTTTGCTTGGGTTCTTTCTGCGCAGCAACTAGAAAGCTGACCGCAACACATAATAATTGTAAAAAAGGGGCCACAGTACATGAAAAAACTAATGGAGCTCCTTATTTAATTTGATGACATAGAAAGCAACCCATGAATTAATTAAACAATGGCTAACTTTGGATAAGAGCTAACTGTACCACTGCAGAGAGAATCTTCCAGAATGTTCAAAGTTGAAAGACAGAGCAATGTTTTCAGAAATAGTGCATACCTACTTGTCCATTCAAAAGTAAAACGGTATTATTTATCAACTCCAACCAAGACATCAACTATCTTCCCTGGGCTAATTCTACAGTTTGTTATACCCAAATTTCCAGCATTGCTCTCTTTGAAAGAGTTGTCAAAATCACAGTGAGCGCAGTATGTTAGAAATGTAAATCAGATCTCATTCTTCTTCTGCTTTAACCTTTCCAGTGATTTCTCAAAAAATTCAGTGTTAAACTTGATTTATAAAAGGCAGCAGATACAGGTGCTTGCCTATCTCAATAAACTCGTCTTTGCACTCTTTTAAAGTTTGTTCTATTATTTATTACGATTATTTTCAGTTATCTTTTATGTAGTACAAACACCATAATCATGTCAAGAGTACAGGGCGATATCCATTAAAACATGCATACACATACACACACAAACACAGGCACATACATACAGTACAGTACAGTACAGTGATGCTATCTGTTTTGGTTCTGTATCAATTTGTGAAAGAGTTTAGAGCTGTTTTCCAAGTTATTTCAGTCCAGTTCTCAGTTGGAAATATAACTCTCTACTATGATTTGAGTTTTGGTATAGCAGGAGAAATGTTAACACCCTGTAAGTCTTCCAATTGGATTTGGCTCATGTTATTTTCAATTCACACAAAAATGACCAGAATGTCATATGAGAAGGAGAGATATGGATAAGTAGCTAGGTAGATTGATCACAGAGACATGGATAGATAGATTTAGGTATAGATTTTATTTTCTGCTTATGAAGTACAAGAGTAAGTCACATGCTATTTATAAGTCTGTTTTAAAAATTAGAGAAGGAAAAAAATAAAAACAAAATTGTGATCCACAAGAATTATTTGAACTAATTGAGTATAAACTCTCCTAAATTGGTCACTTTTTCACTTGTTCCTTTCTCTAAAAAAGGACTCCAAAGAAACTAACATGCATGCATATTTAGTAACCTGTATCTGCCTGGATGAATAATCTCCATGTTTCTTTCCTCCTGTATTCCATCATCTCCTCATCATGTTCTCAATTAGTCAAAGACAGATAGTGGTATTAAATCATAGATTCTCATTGGTAGAGAAATTTTACTACCAACCTGAGGATAAAGATGATTTTGGAGCACAGATTCTAGGACTCATCATGCTTTCTTCTTAATATATGTTAAATAAAATATAAGTTGTAAGTGATCCACTAGTATTATGTAATATATATTTGGAAGGCCTTGAAAAGTCTAAGGAAACTTTCTAGATCTCTCATACATATGCTTATATTTCTATGATGTTCTCTAGCAGGAAATAAATATGTGATTTCATTTTTGGTGAAGTGATTCCATTTGTATTTACTGCCTATGCATCACATGACAATTATTTTTTCTCAAATACACATTAAGGAATTCATTTCAAACCCTTTTCTTTGAGAGATATTGATGTTTGTTAGTATAAAATAATTGAATTTTTAATTGGTCTTTTAAAATAATTTTATTGTGTTTTGTAATATAGATGTCTTATATGTACACAGGCAAATATAAAGAACCTAGAGGAAACCTTTTTGTGTCTTTTTCAGGTTGGAAACTTTTGTATATCTTCGACAACATAATTTTTCAGGAAAAACTATGATAGATTTTTTTTACCTTTCTTTTTGCACATGCAGAAAAAGTAGCTCAAGTAAATTATAGTATGGGATCAGGACAGCTCTAATCAAAGTCGCACACTTTCTGTTGATGAGCATCTCAATTGCCTTAGGAGAAAAGAGTTGATAACTGATTTTAGCCATTGCTCCTAATCATCTCTGTCAGAGCCACACAGATTAGTCTAAGGTGATCATAGATAGCAAAATTGGGTCGTTTTATGTTACAAAGAAAATAAATTTCCTAATCTCCCTAGATTGGAGTGAAAATGTATTGCTTCCATTTCAACAAAGAACTGCTTCCACGTATGACAGAGAAACAAATCAATGAAAGCAATTTGTGGTTTCAGAGAGTTCAAATAAACAAAATTGTAGGAAAAAAAGGTTTGGTATAATATGACAACAGTGAAAGAAGGGCCTGTCAGTTTTGCAGAGCACTGTCTTTTGTGTGTCGGGAATTGATAATGTCAGTCAGATATCCTAATAAGAGAAAATAGGAAAACAATTTGGTGCATTGCTACAGTTTAGAGTGATCATAAGTTTTGGGAAAGCTTGGAGTGGACAAAGATTCTGAACCATAGTATGAAGTCATGCCATTCTAGGGGTGCTAAAGCAGATTGAACAGAAACACCACCTCATTTAAATCCCAAGGAAGAGCACTTCTAAAATGCTTATAATCTATTCAAAGGGGCAAAGGGGCTACTCCTCTATCCCCAAGGGTATAGTAGAAGAATGCTGATAAGTCTTTTGTTGTTGTTGTTGTTGTTGTTGTTGTTGTTGTTGTTGTTGTTGTTTTAGGTTTCCAAGGCCTTGCAAATAACTATGTTTGGACAAGCTGAGTAAGACACGGCTTTGGGTTTTGGGTCAGAGGATTATTCCTGGTATCTGCAGAGACTGAGATCTTTGGGGTAATATTCCCTACACTGAAAGTTATCTGCACATGTAATTTTTTTATTTTGTATTTTTTAAAAATATTTATTTGTATATTTGAGAAAGAGAGCATGTGTGAGAGAGAAAGGAAAGAAAGAGTGAGAGAAAGAAAGAGAAAGAAATGAAGGAAGGAAGGAAGGAAGGAAGGAAGGAAGGAAGGAAGGAAGGAAGGAAGGAAGAGAGATAAAAAGCATTAACATTCTACAACCTTCTGCCATTGCAAATGAATAAAGTCTCAAGTGCCACTTTGTACATCTGCCTTTATTTGGGTACTGGGAAATTGAACCCAGTCATCCAGCTTTGCAAGCAAGCACTTTTAACTGCTGAATCAGCTATTAGCCCCTTGATCTAGAATCCATTTTGGAATTTAATGGCAATCACATAAATCTAAGCCATCTGTTTTCTATTACATTGCTCACTTTCTTCTTTCTTCAGGCATACGTAGGTTAGTTTCCTCTGTTTCAATTTAAATACCATTTTTAATCATTCACTGGGCACCTTGAGCCTATCACAGAAGAGTTAACATAAATGGCTATAATACAAGACGATATGTTAAAGTAAATTGAGGTGGTACATACCAGTAACCTCAGCCCTTATGCTGATGGATCTCTATAAATTCAAGGACAGATTGGGCTGTATATCAAGTTAGCAATCCAGCCAAGGCTGCACAGAAAGATAGTATCTTAATAATAAAATAAATTATACAAAATAATAGGATAATTTGTAAGAAGATTTATATAGATTGCCAATTTGTTAAAACTTCCAATCTCCTGAAAGAGATTATATAGTTTAGTTTAGTTTAGTTTCTCTTCACAGCTGTGAAGGATTATCTTAATTAGGTTAATTAAGGGTGGGAACACTCACATTAACTGAGGACAACACCAGCTCAAGACCTGGTGTCCTGGAGAACAGACTGAGCAAAAGCACTCACCAATCTAGGCTTTGGATTGTGACCTCAGAGGGACCAGGTGTCTCATTCTCCTGCTACCAAGCCTTCACCCTGATGGATGACAACCTGAAAACAGAATTTAGCTCAGGCTCCCTTAATCTAATTTAGTCCAGGTATTTTGTCCACCTCTGAGATGATGACTAAATATGATGTGTGTACTTTGCAAGCAAATTTTTATTTTTATATTATTATGATCAAAATGGATACATTATATAAGTTTGCTGTTTTAAAAAAATTAAGGCTTGTTTTGTGGCCTAAAATAGGGTCTCATCTGAAGAATGTTACATGTGTTCAGCAAAAGAATGTGTAGTCTACAATTTTTGAATGACATATGCTGTAAATATTTGTTAAGTCTATTCTGTCTATAGTACATTTTGACTCCAGTGTTTCCTTGTTTATCAGTTGTTTGGATCATTTGATCATTGAGAAAAATGGTGATGTTAAAGTCTCCTATTATTATGTTGAATTATTTTGCTTCCTTTATATTTAATATTATTTTATAATTTGAGTGCTCTGGAATTAGGTACATATAAATTTAAAATGATTATATTTTTTCTATCAAATTGACACCTTGATCATTAAAAAAAAACAGCAGAAGAAATTTAAGTCACTTTTAAACTTCAGGAAAATCTTCAATTCAGTGGCAGCTCTTATCATTGGCATTGGATCATGTTTGTTTAAATAAAGGATTTTTCCATTTGACAAAAAAAAATGATGTGTGTAAATATGAGTGATAGGAACCATTTGTGATCTGGGTGTCAGAAAGTAAAATTTCCAAAAGGTGTGAATAAGAATTGACATCTAATTAAAAAAAACAGGATGTAATCCAATTTTATTTTAAAGTACACAGTGAGAATATAGTAAGCATAAGGGTAGTCAAAAAACATGTAGAGATTGACAATATTTTACATATATTTTGGCTTGGGATAAAAGAAGTATATAGCTATAAATATGTAGAAAGGCATGAAGTAAACAAAAATATTTATTTTAAATATTTTAAATTACCAATAATTTCTAATTTTTTTTCATAAAAGGTGAAACTTTTTTATCATGTAAATTATAATGCAAGAAAATAATATATTCCTTGAATTTTATCAGGTCCAGAAGTTTGATTAATTCTTTAATTCAGAAAACAAACAAGCAACAGCACAAACAAAACTTAATTTCTAAGAATTGAGAAAAAACACACAAACTATGCTCTTGATATCAAAGAGATTATAGTGTACAGGGCGGAGAGATGAAGTCACTATGGTGACTGAACTAAATTTCTTGCTAGAAACAATAAATATATATATAATGCAAGGGAACTTGAAGAGACATATATTCTAGCTTACGAATAAGCATGGTGGAGTTAAATGGGCAAATGCATAGAGAAGCAAAGTAGAAGTCAAGTTTTAATATCAGTAATATAACTCGTTCTCAAATTGCAGAAGAAATCAAAAGAAGGTATGTCTGTGAGAACTGTGCTGTGGTGGTTAATATTTCCTCACAGAAAATAAGATCCATCAGAGCAGTGCTCTAGTTTTCAACATGGTGAGTCTGACTTCACTTTGGTTTTGAATATGACAACTTCAATTTTAGATTGGTCCATCTACATAAATAAAAAATATATATCCAGATCTAAATAAATGATTTTTAACAAGGTATAAATTGTAGGCACTTGATATTTCACAATTGGAATTTAAGATGGTTTCAGTTCCCTAATTTTGTTATTTTCATAGAGCCCATTAAAGCCACCTTGGAAAGAATACATTTGAAAAGTAATATGGGTGATTAAGTAAGTCTGCTGGGGTAGTCTTGTGAGAAAACACTGTGACCTGTCAAATGAAAATAGGTGTTACTAAGTTTTTTTTTTTTTTACAACAGAACAGTTCTTACTGATGGAAAGGTCAAAATATCAAGAACAGCTTTCTTCCAATTAGCTCTTAGAAAATCACCTCATAATTCATTCACAACTTGATCCTAGTGAGGTACCTCTTCCTGAGATATTAATTGAGATATTGTTCAAATAAACTAAGGTTTCCTCACAGGAAATGATGTTTTCTTAATAAACTTATTTTGATATTAAATAATTCTTCATATAAATTGAACACAAGGGATAAAATATATTTAACCTTTCATAATTTATCAAAACAAAGGTCTTAGTCATAAGACATATTCTGGTCTATGATCCCCATGGCAGAACAATGGCCAAGAAGAAAGGGCTAGGAGGAGAGATAGTATTGGGAAGTAAAAGACTAGACAGTATGTCTTCATCAGAAATGACCCATTTGTTTAGGAAAAAAAATTCTGGGTAGCATCTCAGGACATTTCTTATTGTAAACCTTCTGTGCATGCTCAACTCATTTTGTTTTACTATCTTAAGAAATAAAGGATAATAATAAAAAACTGTCATTCTTCACAGACAAAATATATGCAAAAAACCCACAAAAAGGCATGACTGGAGATAAACGTGATGGACAGAAATAAGAAATGAATCTTGAAATAAAACTTCAGAGAAAGATACAATTGAAAAAGAGACAATTCTGATGCAAGAGATGATGAGATTTAATTATATGCATATTCTGAGGGTTAGTGTCTAGAAACACTGGGCAAGGGGTATGAATGTATGGAAATATTAGCTAAAATTACCCCCTTTGTTATGTATCTACATATAAAATTTATGGGCAGAGATTCAAGCACTGTAATTTAAGAATCCTCAAACACATTCAAAGTAAAAGTTCACCTGAATCTGAACTTCTTAACTTTCTGTTTCCATCTCCTCCAATGCCTGGCTTCTAAATATATTTTTATATAACTTGTCTTCTCTCCTCCTACTCCTCTCTGTGGAAGATTCTCTAGAAGGATACCAGCAGAATCAATGTGTCACTGTACCCTAGTGACTAAAATAAAATAAAATATACATAAAGAGCACGTGTCTATTTTAATCATTTCTTAATTGGGATAATATGCCTTTTAAGCAAGTTACTAAAATATAGTTACTATATATTAAAGCTACTAATTAATCCTGAAAAATGTATTAGCCTGTAATCGTGAAGTTTCTGAAACTCAAATAAGCTACCCAGATGATTTGTGCTAATAGGGGGAAAAATCCCAGAAGGAGCTATTCTTAGTTCATGGGTATATGATATAGCTAACATGCATGAACACAAATTTATGCATATATATATATATATATGTGTGTGTGTGTGTGTGTGTGTATGAAAATATGTGGCCTGATGAAGTCTAAGCAATTCGGGTGGAAAATTTACTATCATTTAATTTGCTTAATAAGAACAACTTCTGAAAATGATATTACATGAAACCGAGGGATCCCTTGTATTTTTACAGGCATTGCCTTTTTCTATGAAGATTTCAATCCACAGAAACAAAGGCATGAACTTTATAAATAAAAGTCTTCCTTTGAGGTTCAGAATGGGGAATCATAGAAACACTGTGATCCCTTCAATCTCAAATCACTGTCAGCTTTAATGCCTTTACTGGGAGTTCTTCCCTCCCTTCTTCTTCCCTTATTCCCTCCATCCTCATCTTCTCTTTCCCTTCACTCAGTTTATCCTTGATCAGCTTGAGTGTCTGACACAATGACATAAGTGTGGAGATATAAGTTAATTCTGTTTTACCTCATTGTATTTTTAAGGGGAGTTTTTGAAAATCAATTATATTTTAGAATTTGCCAATCTTTCAATTTTGGGAACCTAACTTATTTGCTATAACTTTGACTTTATCAAGAAAAATGGAAAGTTAAGCTGTTTTCATAATTTCCATTTGGCAGTATCTGAATGAATATACAAGCCATGCATTATTTGCTCAGTTCTTATTGTGTGCTTTCCTCGTGATTTCTGTGTGCATATCCACTTTTGTTGTCTGATCAGAAGGGAAAGTATATAATAAAACATAAGAGACACAGCCAAGCAATGATAGAAAAAGTACTTGTATGTTTTTGTTTCTGCTTTACTTTTGGGTTATTAAGATAATAAATAGGGCTGGAGAGATGGCTCAGCGGTTAAGGCACTTGTCTCCAGTGCTTAAGACCCCGGGTTCAATTCCCCAGTACCCACAAGTCAGACCCACAAGGTGGTGGCCCTGGTGTGCTCTCTCTCTCTCTCTCTCTCTCTCTCTCTCTCTCTCTCTCTCTCTCTCTCTCTTCTCTCCTTGAAAATTAATAAATAACATTTTATAAAAGATAATAAATGAAGCCACATTTTGCTAAATGCATTGTAATTCATGACATTAGGATGTTAATGGGGCATTTTTAGTATGAACATTAACTTTCTGGAGGCTAAGATTTTTCTAGTAGTTGAGATCAATTGAGCTGCTTTGATCTCCAAGAATTTTAAAATTTCACAATTGGAGAAAACAAATGATTACATCAAAACAGGACAGCAAGTAATTTTTAAACAAATATAAAAATAGTTTTAATAAATATAAAAATATTGTCTATGTTGGAGACTTTTAAAAGTCAATAGTGTAAGAAAGATACTTTATCTGTAATCATACATTATATTTAACTCCAGATAATATGAAGTACTGTGGTTGATCAGTGAGGATTCAATACGACCATCACTGTCTTGCTACGGAATACTTGTGGTTACCATCATAGGACCATTTGAATATCAATTTAATTTTGCTTTCTGTAGAAGGATTTCCTCATCCCTTTTCTCTGTGGATATATATAATCAATTGTCATGGGTTATGACTTTTTAGTGGTGTGGATGTTGGTCAGGTTCTAGAAAAACACAAATCAAAACAACTGAACTCATTCAACAAACCCCAATATGATACATACAGAGACACACAAAACAACTCATGGTTTGCCCACTAGATAATGTAACTCATTATGGACAATAAATTTATATTAAAAAAACAACACAGACCAATGTATCTAGTGAACCCTGCTCTGCTGTATTGATAACACTGAGGGAATGGAACCAGTCTAGAGATACAAGGGAAGAATGGATGATGAAATTGTTGTAGATATGCACAAAGGAAATTTATTCAGCCAGAAGGAAAAGTGAAATTTGCAAGAAAATGGATGGAGCAGAACAACCTATTCTGGCAGCTCCTGCACAGGAAGACAGATGTCATATGCTCTTTTTCATGAATAATCATAATTTCTAATTCTTACATTATGTCGTTTTGGTTTATAAACGTGAGCATAAGTGTAGAGCATGTGTTTGGTTTGGTGTGTGTGCTGTGTATGATGTGTGACGTGTACACTTGTGTCCTTATGTGAGTAGAGGCCAGACATTCACAATTAGTGGGGATATAGGTCATTAAAACAGAACGGATCGCATAGGCTTCAAGAAAAGGAGGAGGAAAGGACAATTCCTCTCATGGGACATGAAGTGGAAAGAGAAACATTGGTCCCGCTTAACATGGGAAAGTTAATATTTGATATTATAGCCTAAACCATTAAATGTACAAACATAGGTACTTAAGGAAGAGTCCACCAAACACTATAAAGTCAAACTGAAACATGCATTATTATCTCGCAGACTTACTCAGGCTTGAAATAATTTTATTTTATTCATGACTGGGATCAAAGTCATGACTGGTACTATAAAATTTGTTTAAAAATTCTCAGTCTTCCAGAATGTTTTTATATGTCATTCAAATAAGATATGAAGTTAGTGTAAAGTGTTATATTTCACAAATTCATTTTTACTAATCAAATTGAGTTTACCTTAACATCTTAACTCTTTCCTACTTTACTGATTTTTTTTTTTTTTTTGGTTTTTCAAGGTAGCTTCTCAAGCTGACCTGGAATTCACTATGTAGTCTCAGGGTGGCCTCGAACTCATGGCAATTCTCCTACCTCTGCCTCCAGAATGCTGGGATTAAAATTGTGTGCCACCATGCCTGGCTTTGATGTTTTGACTTGTACAAAAATTATGTGATAAATTTATATTAACTTGGGCTACAATTCAGATGAGTATTTCAAGAAACAATAGAATTCAAAGATTTAGTATATAATCACCTGCTATTCAATTTTAAAATACTAATTTATTATATATTTGAGGCCAGATTTTTTTCCAAATAGAATTCCTTATGTAACACATTGAGCTGGGGGTTAGACTTTAGATAATGCCCAGCAAAAATGCCAATGAACCCCAAAATTTAAGGAGTACCCATATTCTTGTCTACAAAGTTAAAGAATTAAAATTATAGACAACAAGATATTAGAGTATAGTGGGAGACTTTATTATTTAAGGGAACATGGGGAGTTACAGAGTTCACCAGCCACCAGTGTGGGGAGAACATGTGGAGAGTTTTAACAGAATTTATGCTGTTCAGCTAAACAAGCAGCAGAAGATACGAGAGGGCTCTCATCATGAGAAGGAAAGGTTCATTTGGGAAACATCTAGAGCCTTCCTCAGGTTAGCCTGATCCACAGCATTACTATCTAAAGACACTGGGCAATGAGAGCACACCTCAGCCATCCCACACAAAATCACAATACTGGACAGAATATAGTCCTGTAAACCATGATTTTCAGCAGCTTAGCCTCATTTGGAACATTTTAATTTGTAATATTTTCAACTTGATCTCCTCATGATATATCCCTGTCATGAATTGATGAGTATTTCCATAATATAACTTGCATATGTGTGTATGTATGTACATACATATGTGTATATACATAAATATTTCTATATTGTGTATGTGTAAGAAAACTATTGTATTAACTGCCTATGCAAATTGCACAAGGATAATATTTGTAATTTTGAAGTACAACTTTGCCTACTGGCTTAATCATGACAATCAATCTCTTTAAATCTGCTACGAACAGCAATTTGGCATCTTCTATCAGAAGATGTACAAAGATTCCCTTGAATTTTTTTTTTAAATTCATTGCTGCTGCTTCCCTTACAAGTGTTGATACAGCAATATTCTGACTGACCTACATTCTGCAGATTACTTTAATATTGTGCAGTTCCTCGTTTTACTACTAGAAGAATGTACCCAGGCAATAGAGTTTGAAGATCTGTAATTACTTTTCCTTCCTAGGCCTGCAGTCAAATGTATGGTTTTTCAAATCTTTCCATTCTGGGCAGCACCTCCTTGTCTGTGTGAAATAAATCTAGTATCTGACAATCCTACTCAATTAGAACTGTACATTAAACAAACCAGCTAGTCACTTGTCAGTCACTCAGTCATCTAATCTCCTTTCACTCAAGGCAAATTCAGAGTAAATAGGCCTTTGACAAGCATACCATTGAGTACCTGACACTGGCAAGGCGAGGGGAGACTTTCCTTTTTTCACACAAATAAAATAGTTCATGTAAAACAAAACAGAAAGAAAAAATATTTGGAATTCCAATCAGTTATTATCTGTGAGTTGATGACGCTGATTAATGAATTTATCGCTTCATCTTTTTCTTGAAATATTACCGTAAAAAGATGAACTCATAGGTTTTTAGGTATCTGAATATATGATTCCATGTACATTGATGAAAATATGAAATGAAAACTTATCACTCAGAGATACTAACATTCCAGCACTGGTCAAAGCAGCCTGTGTTTGCAGTGGCAATCACTATGTTTAAAAAATTGGTTATCTCATGTGAAAAATTCTTCAGCTTGTCCTCTAGCCATTGTTTTCTGCTGAAAAGGCACTTTTATAATTCCAATTATTTGTCCTGGTATTGTATTCAAGTATTATGCCATAGCAAGAATCAAAAACAAAGGGGGTTCATGAGCAGCCTGAGTACGAAGACCTTGAAGAATATGAAGTACTTTTGTATGAACACTTCTGGTTGTAGTAACCAGAATAGTCGAAACCTAATTAGATATATTGAACGAGCAAATAATGAATTGGTATCCCCATTTCCCCAATTTCCCTCTTCCCTGTCCCCAATCAGCTGGATATCCTCCTCAGTGGGTAGTCTGGATTAGTTTATGGGGTAGGGGGTTATGGATAGCCTAATAATCTACCCAGTTCCACCCCCCTTTGTACGTTGTTACTTAGGGGATCAATGTCTCTGGTGGTTCTCCTCCACCATTGCTCTTACAATCTTTCCTCCCCCTCTTCTGCTCAGTTCCCTGAGTCATGGTGGGTGAGTATTAAGGTTGCTTATTCCAAATATATTTCTATTGCCAAGTTTTAACATATGTTGGAAATATTGCTTGTCTCATGATATTATATAAAGATAGTTTGTCCCTTGTGACAGTCAGGTTCCATGCCCTGGCAGGGAAGGCAGGTGACTAATGGGTGTGCACAGAAGAGGCTTCCAAGATGATGCACACACCAGTTATCCTGCTGAAAGAGGAAACTGACAGATCCCAGGACATCCCTCATCTTGGGAGTAGCATCATTGCCTGCCAGGTGATCACTGAGACTGTGAGAACCACCCTGGGTCCTTGTGGCTCATGGATGGCCGAGGCAAAGCAACAATTTCTAATGATGGAGCCATAATTCTGATACATCTTGATGTCGTCCATCCTGCAGCAAAGACTTCAGTGGACTTTGACAAATCTCAAGATGCTGAGATTGGTGATGGCACCACCTCATTGACCCTGCTGGCATTTGAGTTCCTAAAGCAGGTGAAATTACACCTGCTGCACCCCCAGTTCATCATTCCTGATTTACCAAGAGCCACGCAGCTGGCAGCTCACAAGATCAAAGAGAATGCTGTGACCATGAAGATTGGAGCAGAGGAAGCTGCTGGAAAAATGTGCTGTGACAGCACTGAGCTCCAAGCTGGTCTCCCAGAAGGCCTTCTTCCCCAAGACAGAGGTTCATGCTGTGATGAAGATCCAGGATTGGCTCCAACTCAACGTTTTGGGGATCCAGTAGTTACAGGTCGAGCCCTGGAGAAGCCTCAGGGATGGCTGGTGCTGCATTCAAGAAGACTTTCTCTTTGCTTTGAAATTTACCAACCCCATTATTGCCCTCAGGAAGGTTGATCGTGAACTGAAAGTAGAGAAAGACAATGCTGAAGTCAGAATCCACATGGTGGAGGATCAGCAGGCAATTGGTGATGCTGAGTAGAACATTCACTATAACAAGCTAGAGAAGATTCATCAGTCTGGAGCCAAAGTCTTCTTGTCCAAACTCCCCATTGGAGAGGAGGCCACACAGTAATTTGCTGAGAGGGACACGTTGTGTGCTGACCGTGTGCCTGGGGAGGATCTGAAGAGGACAGTGATGGCCTGCGTGGCTCCATCCAGACCAGGGTGGATGCTCTGATTCCAGATGCGCTGGGCCACTGACAGGTGTTTTTAAGAGACTGAGATCAGAGTTAGGTGAGAGGTACAATTTCTTAACTGGCTTCCTGAAGGCCAAGACTTGTACCTTTCATCGTCTGTGGTCTTCCTGAGCAGTTTAAGGAAGAGACAGAACCGTCATTGCATGATGCCATCATGATGAATGACTCCATAGAGGCTGGTGGTGGGGCCATGGAAATGGAGCTGTCCAAGTACCTACAAGATTACTCGAGGACTATTCCAGGGAAGCAGCAGCTGTTGATTGGGGAGTATGCCAAGGCCATGGAAATTATCTCACGCCAGCTTGTGACAATACTAGCTTTGATGGCACAAACATCAGCAACAAGTTGTGGGCTCGGCATGCCCATGGGGCATGTGGTCCGGGTGGACATCAGCAACGAGGACCTTGCTGACAATTTTGAGGCCTTCATGTGGGAGTCAATCATGCTGCCATTCAATGCCCTGCCCCGACAGCAGCCTATGAGGCTTCTTGCCTTAACCATCAAGAACCCCCATTCACTGTGGATGTGCCCCCTCTGCAGCCCAGGGCGGGGAGCCTTGGCCAAGGCCATCTCCATTGATCCAGCTCACACACATCACTGCTACCTGGCACAGGTGTTTCCTCCCAGCATGATGAAGTGGTGAGAAAATGGTTGTAATTGGTCCACTGGGTTCTCACTGGAGGTTATTTAAATAAAACGTTAAGATGACTAAAAACAAACAAACAAAAACTTTCTGGTCCAGGATCTCTGAATGTTCCTGGGTCCACCTTCTGTTGTCATCAATGTGTTTGGGTCACACAGGATTTTTACACTGGCTTAATCTGGCACTTTGGAATTAAACACTGGCCAGCAGGTTTAACAAGCAAGCACCTTTAACCACTGAGCAATCTCCTCCCAATCTTAATGATATGTACTGACCATTCGATACCATAATTAAAACATAACAACAAAAAATATTTGTCAGGTTTTACCCCAGGATACATGAAAAGTAATAATTTTCACTACTGATGGTAAGCCTGGATAATTATAAAGTCACATTATAAATTATTAAATCACATTAAAATATATTTGACAAATTCTTAATATTTTGAGCATATATCTGCTTCAGGACCTAACCATTTCTCAGTTGGATATTTTCCCAAGAGAAACAAAAGCTTGAACCCACAGAAGATTTTTTTCTCATTACCTTTCAGAGAATCCTAACCAGCAACAGACTCAAAATGGAAATGATGGAAATTTCTATCAATATTGTGGTCATACGAAACTTTTGAAATATTCATACCATGGTTTATTAATAAAAA
>PVHP010024216.1:0-26608 GCA_004024765.1 Zapus hudsonius
TGACTGCTTGGAAATCCAGGAGCTTTTGGACTCAGCAGGCTTGGGGTGCTGTTAGGGTAACTGATCTGATCTCCCTCCCCGGCCCTTGCTTTCTGGGTTGCTGCAGCCCTGCAGAAATTGTCCAAGCCCCTGGCCCATGCAACGCCCCCAACCTTAATCACACTGCAAAATGTTTTCCCCAGTCCCTCCTACAATTCCTTTTGAGCTACAAGCTACCACTTACACATCTGCTAGCATTTAGGAAGATGAGGCTTAATTAAAAAAAATAAAGTTGGAGGAGGAGGAGAAGGGAGACAGCAACATGGAAATGGAATTGTATCTTCAACCCATATTAAACTCTTCCTTTTCCTCATTTGATTTCCTTTAATCTAGCCTAATTTCTTTCAGGTGTTGGGCAGCTCGTCACCATAGTAGCAGCAGCAACAAAAACCAACAGTTACAAAGTGCTGTGTCTTGAGCCCCAGCAGCCCAGAATCCTCATGTTACTGATAAGGAACCTTGCCCAGTGTGGCACAGCTCATAGGTGGTAAAGCCCACAGAATCTGACTCCAAACCCACATTCTTTAACCACCCAGCCACCTCTTCAACCTCACAGCCCACATTCCTAACCACTGGGAGGGATAAGAGGCCTTTCTCCATCTTGGTGTACACTAGGCTTCTTAGAAACCAAGGGAATGAAACCCCAGTATAAACTCTCACTCTGGTTGGATGTAGCATCTTCCCTTCCTAGACCGGAGTTTCTGCCCACTCTACCTCCCCTAAAAGATACTGAAAGTATTAATGGGCTGGGTAATGGGGTACAGCTCAGTGGTAGTATGTGCTTATTATGTGTGAGGACCTGGATTCAATCTTGGAAGAGAGGAAGGAAGGGAGGGAGGGAGACAGGGAGGGAAGGAGAAGAGAGGAGAAGAGAGGGGAGGGGAGAGGAGGGGAAGAGGAAAGGAATAAGGAAGGAAGAAAGTTGAAAATTTAAAAACAAAACAAGACCATAAAATAAAAGTGACTTACACGTAAGGAAGATGCTATATAAATCTAAAATGGTAAAAATCAGCCTAAGAATAGATGTTTAGAGTTATCCAAAATATATTCATTCAATAATTGACCTTTATGGCCAGGTATGTATATGGGGCTTTTTATTATGGAAATACAACAAGCTATAAAAAACTAAGAATGAAAGAAAGTTTCCCATCATTCTCACCTTCTGAGGCACCTGTCATATTTGGTTATTTTTTTTCCCTTGACTGTGGTCGAGGAATCAAAACAAGGCCTCTACCGTCTCCAGCTTCAGGTCCAAGTTTCCTAAGAACATATCAACATGATACTGTGTCTCCATCTCAAGTGTAGTGGCGTCCACCTGTAACCTCAGCAGCCACCTGGGAGGCTGATGCAGGAGGATTGCCGCTGGCACCAGTTCTAGACCAACCTAGACTGAATAACAAGACTATCTCAAACAGAAACAAACCCATAATATATCTGGCTGGATCTATAATTTTTTCCATTTTCAACTCAGAATCATTCTGTAGGATTTTTTTTTGCAGTGCTGGGGTGTCAGGCAAGCACTCTGAGAAGCAGTCCTGCCCATCTGTAGTTTGACTTCTCATTTCGTTGAGCATTATATTTATATTTACATATCTCCACATCAATCCGTATAGAACCATCTGTCTTTTAGATCAACACAAGTAACTGCATTATATGCATGAACTGAGATTTACTTAACCAGTGTTCTGTTGAAGAACACTTCACTCACGACTCTTTTTTTATGCTGTAAGGGTCATGGACAATGTTAAGTATCGCTAAAGGCAGCTTATGTGAAATGAGAGAAAATATTTGCAAACCGCATCTTAAAAAGGGGTTAATTTCCTAAATATATAAAGAACTACTAAAGCTCAATAACCAAAAAATTACAACCCAATTTAAAAAATGAACCTGAGTAGCCATTTCTCTAGTGTATATTTAGGCAAACAGACAGTAAGTGGGCATGGAGGCATATACTCAGTACTTAGAAGTGTGGCAGAGGCAAGAAGACCACCATGGGATATATACAGTAAGATCTGAGAAAGAAAGAAAGAGAGAGAGAGGGAGGGAAGAAGGAAGGAAAGAAAGAACAAGAGAGAGAAGGAAAGAGAGAAAGAAGGGAGGAGAAAGAAAGATATAAAGAAAGGGGAAGGAAGGGGAGGAAAAAAGAAAAGAAAGAAGGAAAGAAAGAAAGAAAAAGATTAGAGAGGGGAAGGAAGAGGAAGGGAAGGGAAGTAAAGGAAGAAAGAGATGCGGTGTGGGAGGGAAAAGAAAAGAGTGACAAAGAAAAGAAACAAAGCCTCACCACTGCCCTAGGGAATACAGATACAAATCCCAGTCTCAGTGAAGGAAGCCGTGGGAATGAGTGGAGCTGGCACTCTGCACCCTTGGTGAGGATGGAGTGGTGTGGCCCCTATGGGCACCGATCTACACACTGTATTTTAAAAATCCATCCTTCTCTTGCTTCCAATTCTTAAAAAATATGTTCGTCTGAAATGGGTCTTATGCAGCCCACACTGGCCTCTAACTCCCTGCATAGCTGAGGCTGGCTTTGAACTTCTTATCTTCCCTCAGCCTTCCTCCAGAATGCTGGAATTCCAGTTGTGTGCTATCTCTAGCTCCAGATAACGGAATGGTGCTGTAATTCAGAAAGGTGCAAATATCCCTTCAATCTTAATGTTTCTGGATCGCAGCATCCTTGCTTTCTCTCCTCTCATGTAAGTATTTAGGATCATCATGGCTAGATCGTCTTCATCACACTTAAAAATCTGCCTGAACACTTCCTAAATGGTTGTGCCAATGGAAGAGAAGAGAAGAGGGTGATGTGTTGGAAGGTCTTAAGAGCTCGCTGTCATTCAGTCTTCTGGTATATTTATACCAGTGCATTTACATATTGAATTAGGTATTTGATTATGAGCTCATTTCCTTTCACTTTTCCTTTATAATTCAATTATGGCATTAAATTAATTTTTTATCTTGTGCGCGTAGCTGGTAATGTTATCCTGCATTAGCAACACAGTAAGAAAAACACAGAATGAAAAGAATGAGACAATACCACTTATAAACCACAGTGTTATCATTATATAATCAAAAATTTCAGAAACCTCCACCCATGTTTTCCACACTTTAAGGAATACATAGAAAAGGGTGAACATTGCACATATCAGAACAGCTTCTGGGGGAAAGGAGGCATTGAGCACTGGGGAGGGAGAGGAAGTCATAACGTCTCAGGAGAAGAGCCTGGCACAGAGGGAGGGGGATGAATGCAAACTTCTGCCCCAGGCCGGCTACAGCAGCACACAGTCCAGACCCTGCAGGACTTAGTGGGGCTGTAGCCCAATACAGCCATTGTAACTAAGAACAGCGCAAGTAGAGGATGCATTGAACACACTCAACCAACCTCCCAAACACCATACTTACAACACAATTCACTAATGCCATCGCCCAACAGCAAAGGAGAGGATTCCATCCCAGGAAAAGAGAAAAATTCAGAGCATTCTTTCCAGTGTATGAAAGAAAGTATTGCTTTTGTACCATGGTGAAGTTGGAAAACGAACACTCACCCACCATGACTCAGGGAATTGAGGGGAAGAGGGGTCGGAAAGATTGTAAGAGCCATGGTGGGGGAGAATATCCAGAGACATGGTCCCCCTCAGTAACAACATACAAAGGGGGGTGGAACTGGGTTGACTCCTAGGTTATCCATAACCCCCTACCCCATGGACTGATCCAGACTGCCCACAGAGGAGGATATCCAGCTGATTGGGGACAGGGAAGAGGGAAATTGGGGACCTGGGGACACCAACACATTATTTGCTCATTCAACGTATCTAATTATGGATAATAAAGGGAAAAAATAAAAATTAAAGTTGAAAAACAATAACAATTAACATAGCTTGGGGACCATAGGTCTTGATAGATCTTGATTTATTTGCAGGGGGAGGGGGAGGGGGCATGTCAGGGCCCATTGCTCTGCAAACAAATGCCCATTTGGCTTTATCTGACTGGTTGGGAAACTGAACCTGAGCTAGTGTTGCAGTGACCTTCTTGCTGCTGGCATAAAACACTCCACTAAAAGCAGCTGGTGGGAGGAGCAAAGTTATTTTGGCTTACAGTCTTGAGGGGAAGCTTCACGACGGCAGGGAAAGCATGGCATGAGCAGAAACTGCACGTCACCTCTGCCACAGCAGCTGGAAAATGGCAGCAGAAGAGTGAGCTGTCTCTGGCAAGCAGCAGCTGGCTGTCACACCTCTAAGCCTGCCCCCAACAGCACACCTCCTCCAGCAAGGCTCCACCTCTCAAACTGAAAGTAGCTGGGGATCAAGCATTCAAAACACATGAGTTTATGAAAGGCATCTGATTCAAACCACCATAGCAAGCTGAGCCATCTCCTCAGACCCTTTATAATCTATTGTTGAAGTTATATTTTTGCCGGGTTTGGTAGCACATGTCTATAATCCCAGCACTCAGGAGGTAAAGTCAGGAAGGTCCGGAGTTTAAAGTCACCCTCGGCTACATAGCAAGTTTAAAGCCAACCTGGGCTACATGAAAGCATGTCTCAAAAAAGAAAAGTTGGGCTGCAGAGATGGCTCAGAGGTTAAAGGCACTAGCTTGCAAAGCCTTACAGATCAGGTTCAAGTCCCCAGTACACACAAAGCCAGACATATGAAGTGGAGCATGCAGGAAATGGCAAATCCATTTAGAGTTCATTTGCAGTGGCAGGAGGCCCTGGCATGTCGATTCTCTCTCTCTCTCTCTCTCTCTCTCTCTCTCTCTAATAAGTAAAATAAATTATTTCTTTTTAAATGTTATTAAAAAGTTGGAGAGCATTTGCTTATCATGTCTGATCCCTGGAATTGATTTTTAGCACCGAAAAAAATACAGAGCACACATATACACATATGTCAAAGATGTACAAGTGCCCAGAGACATACCTATGAGAGCTGTGTCCTTTAGCTGTATGCACCTAGCACAGGGCACACACCAAAAAGTAGGTCAGGAGAGGGGAGATTCATGGTCACCGAGTGAGTGAGGAGAGAAGCACATACATCTCAGAAGGGAGAATGGGACTATGTGACATAAATATTTCATACATCACCCACCCAAGAAGGGGAAGAAGCAGACAGATCATCATTAGGACAGGAGGTCTGGGGGCACTTGCTCCTGAAAGAAAACCAGCATGTTGATGAATCTTCTTTGTCAGCGTGACTGGACTTGGAATTACCTAGGCGGCAGACTTCTGGGTGTTTCTTGAGAGTGTTTCCAGAGAGGCTGAACTGAGAATGGAAGACCCACTGTAACTGCAGGTGACACCATCCCAGAGGGATGGGGCCCCGGGCTTAAATAAAGAGAGGAAAATGAGAAAATGTGTCGATCATTAGCCTCTCTCTCTCTCTCTCTCTCTCTCTCTCCCCAGCTTCCCACCTCACTTTGTGCTTTCTCACCATGGTGGAATGTATTCCCTCAAATCATGAGCCAAAATAAACTTTGCCGTTCTTGGTTGCCTTTGTCAGGTGTTTTGTCCTAAAATTAAGAAAAGTGACTAATACACCCAGTAGCTCCTAAGGGAAAGGGTCTCAAGAATGAGGGTCCTCGGAGGCAGTTCTGCAGACTGCAAAACTGTGCAGGACAAATAGACAAAAACTGGGGGACTTGCTGATGTCCACTTCTATTCAACTTGTACTGGAGTCCCCCCCAAGAAAGAAGACTTGAGGAGAAAAAAAATAAGACTTGGAAAAGTAAAACTATCTTCATTTGAAGGCAGCATGATTACATACCAAAAAAATCCTAAACCTGGCGTGATGGTGCACACCTGAAATCACAGCACTCGGGAGGGTGTGACGGGAGGATTGTCATAAGTTCAAGACCAGCCTGGGCAATACAGCCTGGGGTACATAACAGGACCCCTATCTCAAAACACCAAAAGAAATAAACCTATAGCTATTATACAGATTCTATCCCAAACTTACTAATATTAATAAGCACATTTACAAAATCAAAATGTGGCTGTTAACTCCGTCAGGCAAGTTCCATTGATCCCAAACCTGGCCCCTCCCCTTGAGTAGGTGGTGTCTCTAACTAGAGTTCAAGCCTGATCCTAAAATTGATTGGTCAAAGATAGACCAACCAGCTGTCTGTCTGCTCACCTGAGACAGGGAATACCCACTGAACAGATAATTCTGCCTCTTCTTCCCTCACATGGCCTAGAGGAAGGACTTTAGGTAAGGTCTCCCAGCCCCACACCACAGCCTAATGGCTGTGCTGAGGGGCTGGATTTCTTTCCCACGTGAACCTTTCCTTCTCATGATCTTTCCTTTCCTGCTTCTTTAGCTGAACTGTATAGTTCTTGTTAAAACCTCTCCCACGTGTTCTCCCCACACTGGTGGCTGGAGAACTCTGTAACTTCCCATTTTCCTTTAAATAAAGTCTCCCACTATACCTTATCCTCTGGTGGTCTATAATTTTAATTCTTTAACTTTTTAGACAAGAATTCAGGTACTCCTTAAGTTCTGAGGTGCATTAAAATTTGCTGGATATTATCTAAGTTCTAATCCCCAGCTCTCCTGCTACAAAAACAGTACCATAATCATTAACATTTCTACAGGCTAACAATAACTAGAATATCCAAACTAAAGCAATACCACATACATAGCATTTTTGAAAATTGGCCTTAAAATCCTTACATACAAATTTAACAAAAAGCGTACATGGTTTGTACACTGCAAACCCAAATGACTACCAAGAGAAATTATGAAGACCTGATCAAATGGGAAAGATTCACCATGTCCATGAATTTAAAGTGTGTGTGTATGTGTAGGGTTTGTTTTTTCTTTAAATAAAAGTCTCATGTAGCATAGATGCTTCAAACTCATTATGTAGATAGGTGAGGCTGGCCTTGAACTCTTGACCCTTTTATCCACCTCCATCTCTCATGGGTTGAGATCATAGGTGTACCACTACACCTAGATTAAAGATTTTTTTTTTATTGTGTAGCCTGGTAATTGAACCCAAAGATCAAGCATGCTGGGCAGTACTCTGCCAATGAGCTAAATTTCTACCCTCAATATTCATTATATTTTTAATATTTCATTTATTTATTTGAGAGAGAGTGAGAAAGAGAAAGAGGCAGAGAGAGAGAGAGAGAGAAATTGACACGCCAGGGCCTCTAGCCACTGCAAAAGAACTCCAGACACATGTGCCACCTTGTGCATCTGGCTTTACGTGGGTCCTGGGGAAATCGAACTCTGGTCCTTCTGCATTGCAGGTGTGATGGTTAAATTTATTGTCAACTTGACCTGTGTAACAATCCACAGTAATCTTGGGTGGGTCTCTGAGTTTGCATGCAGAAAGGATTGACAAAATCCTTTTGGGATTTTGGAGAAGGGAGGAGGTCTCTTCTCCAGAGTGAGCCCTCCCCTGCCCAGTGGGTGGGCCTTCCAGAAGGGGACTGGATATAAGGAAGCTTGAGGGGAAGGAAACTCTCTTCCTTCCTCCCCCAGCTGCAGGTGCTTGTTCATGACTTGCACTTGCATCCTGCTCTCCTACCCTTCTTAGACATTGGAACCCAGTTTCCTGAGCCTCACATCATGGACTGAAGAGCAGCCACTTCCCAGGGAGCCATCAGGCCTTCTGGGCTGGATTGGGACTGCTGAGGCATCCAGCCACGTGGACTGAACAGCTACTGGTTCCTTCACCTATGGGCCTGCAGACTGCTATTGTTGGACTGTCGTAAGCTACCCCAATAAATTCCCTGTTACTACAATCCATTCTATCAACTCTGTTTCCTCTAGAGAACCCTGAATAATACAGAAATTGGTACCAGAAGTGGGGTGGAATCAAATCTCCAAGAGACTTGTTATTGGTTAGAATTATTGAACTTGGTAGTTAGAGATAGAGGCTTCCCTGCTTGTTTTAAATCTTATATTGGTTCAATCTGTTTTTGCCATGCCTCATGTTATCTTTTGCAGTGTGAATGTTCTCTGCCATTATGGGTTTGTTTTTTGGTATTATGGCTCAGTTGAATGCTGTCAAGACTTAGGAATTGAGCTGAACACATTGTATTTTGTATCATGTATGATTATTAATTTGTGGGGATCAGGGGTGGATTATCATGGTTTGATCCAGGTGTCCCCCACAAACAAATGAATGTGTTCTGATTGCTAAATCCTCAGATGATGGCAGTTTGTGTATTAGAACCTCGCTGGAGCTGTGTTGTGGGCGTGGCCTTAAGGGGGTTATAAGCCAGCTTCCCTTGCCAGTGTTTGGCACACCTTCCTGCCACTGTTTGCAGTGCTGTGGTGGAGGTGATGTCCACCCCTCTGCTCATGCCATTGTTTTCCCAGCCATGATGGAGTCTCCTCTTGAGTCTGTAAGCCAAATAAACCCACTCCTCCACAAGCCACTTTTGCTTGGGTTCTTTCTGCACAGCAACTAGAAAGCTGACTGCAACAGCAGCCAAACACCTTAACCACTAAGCTATTTCTCCAGCCCCAATATTCATTAAAGTTGAATCCATCACTAACTTGTCTATATGAATTCATTATTTAATCCATTTAAAAGTGTGTTACAGGGCTAGAGTGGAGGTCAGTGATACAAGACTTGCCTGCCTCCGATACCCAGAGCAATGTTAAAGAAACTATGTCTTAGCATTTCCTAGGTGTGGGCACCATTTTAAGTGCCAGGGATACAGCAGTGAAGAAGAGAAACAATGGCAGGTGTGGCAGCGTGACCTTTAACCTCAGCCTTGGGAAGCAGAGGTTGAAGGAGTGCCAGGAACTCTAAAGGACATCTTGGGCTACCCAATCTCAAAAACTTAAACAAAAACAACAGAAAGAAGGAACACCAGAAAATTCCGTATGTCCCCCAGAGCTTATCTTTTAATCAGGAGAGGTAAAATAAAGAAATAAAATACTAGTGGTGTTAAGTACTAGAAATATTTTTTTAATGCAGGGGTGAGGAGAACAAAGAATGCTCTGGGAAAGGAAGTTTTAACAAGACCTGATAATGACAGAGATTGAAGGGGTGGGGTGGGGCATCCAGGTCCTGCTGGGGGGCTCCTTTAGCATACACAAGGCCCTGGTTAGATCCACAGCGCCACAATAAACAAATTCTTTAAAGTAACAAGTCTAGAATATGCTAGAAACACACACCCATGTTGTGTGTGTGTATCTACACATGCACAGGTATGCATGTTTGGGTGGAAGCCAGATGTCATCCTCAATGTCATTCAGCTCTCTTTGAGACAAGGTGGCTCACTAGCCTGGAGCTCTGGAGTTCACCAAGTTCTGGGACCCTCCAGTCTCTATCTCCCAAGCCCTGGGATTGCAGGTGCCCGGCACCATGGCTGGCACTTACGTGTGTAATGTCGACTGACCTCGTGCTTTGGAAGGAAGCACCTTGCCCACTGAGCTATTTTCCCAGCCTGTGAGATGGTACTGGAAGTTGAAGAGTTCAGCAAGGAAGGAAAAGTAGACAAAAGAGATCCAAGGATGAAGCCTTAGGACCCTTGAACATGTGAGATCAGAAGGAAGAGGAGGAAGAAGGCAGGAGGCGAGCAGAGACACAGCAGACAAGGAGATCAGGGAAATGGACACGGGCACTGGTGTGACTGGAGTTGGAAGAGTGAACAGAATCTGGAAGGACAGGAAAGAAGTCCTTGCTCAAGACACACAGCTGAGAGGAATGGAAGCTAGACCACTCGGTGAGGGGCCAGAGACGGGAGGGGAGGGGAGGGGACCCAGAGGCTCTGAAACCTGGTCTTTTTCAGGCACAGCACAGGCAGACTTTGAGATCAGAGGTTGGGAAACCCATCTGACCGCTGCTGTAGAAAGGTAAATGTTGGGCTGGAGAGATGGCTCAGTGGTTAAGGCACTTGCCTCCAGGGCCTGAGGCCCCCTGTTCAATTCCCCAGTACCAACATATGCCAGACTCACAAGGTGGTGGCCCTGGGCGCTCTCTCTCTCTCTCTCTCTCTCTCTCTCTCTCTCTCTCTCTCTCTCTCTCTCTCTCTCTCTCTCTCCTTGAAAAATTAATAAATAAAATATTTTTTTAAAAAGGTAAATGTTGCGCTCTCTGAGACAGAAGGGGAAGGGAAAGGTGTCAGAAGTTAGTTAGTAGATGAAATGTCTCGTGCTAGGTGCCATCTTGAGTTGTTCAATCCCAGTCTCCCTCACCACCCTATCTAAGGTCACTGCTTATCCCCTTCCAGTATTGTTCTTGAGTTGTCCTGGTTGTGTGTTTCTGCAGGGCCTACCATCAGCCCTTCCCTTGGTAATGTGAGCTCCTTGACCACAGGAGCTCTGTCCTGATGTCCCAATGCCGTGACAGCTCTTGCTCATCTTCAGTGGTTCCTATCTCAGTAGTAAAGTATTGCAAGTTGTTTTTGTCTGATTTTAGTTACCACCAACCCAAGGTCTCCTCTGTGCCAGCTAAGCTCTGTACCAGTGGGTCACAGCTCCGCAGAGAAGCATCCACCCATTGCTTTGCTGACACTGTTCCCCAGGGACCTTGGATCTCTCTCCAGATGACAGAATCCCTCCCTTTCCTGCTTAAAATCCAAGAGAGTTGGGCAGGGGAGATGGTTCAGCAGGTAAAAGCACTTGCCCTGCAGACATGAAGACCTGAGAGGGCCTGATTTGCCCTGAATTTAATTCACCAGTACCCGTGTGAACAGCTGGGCATGGCCACGGATGCCTGATGACCCCAGGCGTTGGGGGAAGCAGAGAGACAGAGACCGAGAGTCACTTGGGCCAAAACATAGCGGTTCCTGGTTCAGCGTGAGACTCTCTCTCAAGGAAACAGGCTGAACAGTGATAGAGGAAGATGCCCAGCGTTCTCCTCTGCCTCTGTAAGCCTGTGCAAGGAGCATTTACATCAGTACACACACATGTGCATATACTATACATACACACACCACCACATACTGTGCACGCGCGTGCACACATACACACACACACACACACACACACACACACACACACACACACACGTGCAAATCCAAGAAACCACCCACCACCTATTTGAAAAAGCCTGGGCTCCTCCCTGCCTTTCTCCACAAGGAACTGAACTCAGCAAGCAAGCCACTTGACTGCTCTGGCTTATTCCTTCCCTTTCCTAGGGCACTGGTAACAAAGCCTCACAAAGGATGACTTAAATCAACAGAAGCTTTTCCCTTACACTTCTAAATCAAGGTGTGAACACGGATCATGCTCCCCACAAAGGATCTTGGGGAGAGTACAATCTATGCCCCACTCAACACACTGGCTCCCAGCCACTCCATCCTCAGTCTCCTTGCCTGTCTGTATGACCTCACCTCAACCAGTCCCATCTGCTATGACCCTGTTTCCAAGTAAGACTTCATATCCTTTGGTGGGACCACAGTTCAACCCATACCATCTCTCCCCAAAAGAGCTGCTCACAGCCTACACCTTTTTGATCACCACTGTGCTGTGATTACTTTTTATTTTTCTGCCTTTCCTGTCCACCACAAGGATGACCAATCATCTAATGTGTCACCAAGCTCTAGTTAGTGGGAAGTTTTTCCACTGACTGGTGATGTCTGTCACGGACGGAAGAACTAAGGGGAGACAGCAACCGTGGACTAGACCAGGGTTTCTCCAACGCTAACGTGCACTTGCAGTCCTGGCAGACGCAGTGACAATGCAACCTCTAGTTCTGGAAGTTGGGACAGGATCTGGGATTCTGCATTTCTGACATGCTCCCTAGGGGTTGTGGATGGTGTCCGACCTCAGACCATCCTTTGTATCGTACACAGTGGGTACGATGGATAATGATTAAACTGCTAAGATCTAATTTAAAAATAATTGAGCAACTCAGGCTGGGGAGATGGCTCAGTCGATAAAGCACTAGGCTTGCAAGCATGAGTCCCTGAGTTCGGATCTCCAGCCCCCTGGAAAAGCTGGAAGCTATCATAGGCTTCGGTAATGGCCGCATACCTATCTATGATCAGAAGTGAAGCAGAGACAAGAGACCTCCCCAGAGTCTCAGGGGCTGGCTAGTCTGGAGAATGGAGTGATGGTGAACGATGAAAGACCTTGCCTCAGAACAAGGCGGAACATGAGAACTGATCCCAAAAGTTGTCTACCTCCACACATGCACTGTGGCACACATGAACTCACACTCACGTGAACATGCACACACCCACCAAAAGAAAAAAAATAGAGCAACCGAACTGCTTCAAAAGCTCTCTCTGTCCGGCAGCTGTCACCTGCTGGCTGCGACATCTCTCTATTGCTCAAGATAGAGGAGCTGTTCCCCTGGTCTCAGCTAGGCCTCATCTCTGGGGAGCTCAGAAAAGTTATGTCTAAGTTAATCCTCTCTCTTCCCCCTCCTCCCAGGCCTGAAGCAAGCAAGAGATTGACCCCAACTTCTCAGGGGTCCGCTCAGGTCACAAGGTGCTCTCACACACATGCATTGTCAGGTCAGAGGCTGGGAAGACGGCTCAATGGGTAAAGTTCTTGCCAGATCCCCAGCACCCATGTGAAAAGGTTGGGTGTGGTGGCCTGCACCTGCAATCCCAGCCCTGGAGAGGTGGAGAGAGCAAACCTTGGGGCTTGCTGGCTAGCTAGACTGAGTCCCTGAGCTCCAGGTTCAGAGAAAGTTCCTGTCTCTAAGAAAAAGGTGACCAAAGACTAAGGACCTCCACCCTCTACACACACACACACATGCACCCCACCACCACCACCAATCACATGCAAAAAACCATGCTCGGTTAGTTAGGAGCCACGTGGTATTTCTAAAGTGGGCGATGGGGGTCTGGGAACCACATGGGGTCAAACAGACATGGCCCCGACTTCTTAAACAGGAACATTAAATCCTACAGAACGGCTCTGCTCCAGCAGCCTTTGTCTGCTTTTTCCAGAAGGAGACAGGGCTGGCATCTGCTACCACGAACAGTGGAAGAGAGAAGCTAGCCAGGAGGAGGCAAAAAAATGGCTGAGAGGAAGAAAAACACCACCCTCCCCACTGGACAGGACTTTGGAGAAATTTTATCTCCTGGATCTTTCCTAGACGCAGGACTTCCCCTTTTCTCTTGGCCTTGGCCACTAGCCATCAGGACAGGGGTGGGAGGATGAGAGGCCCAAGAAGCCCCATGAGGGGGGTAAAGTCCTTCCAAGAGGCTCAGGCTAAGCCCACCGCTGCCCACACTACCCCCAGGAGGGACCCAAGTGAACGCAGAGCCAGGTGGCTGGGAACTGGGCAAACAGACAACTGGAGGCGAGGTAGAAAGAGACGACCAAGAAAATGAGGCGGAGGATTTATAGGAGAGCATGGCCCAGAGCCCTGGGGCCTGGGCCAACACAGGACACAGCAGATGGCCTCTGAGCCGGCCTGATTCCCCTTTGCTGGTGAGGAGCTGGGCTAACTGCCCTGGGCCCCAGCAGCCTCCAGGCTCCAAAATGAAAGTCTGGATGAACTGTCTGTGTAGTGTGTGCACACACAAATTCACACAATACGTGTCCATTCAGAGACTCAGTTAAAAGGCTCACAGAGGGAACCTTAGCACAAAAGTACCAGCTGGGATGCTTACAAAAGTCATGTGACTTGAGCAAGTGATTGCTTTGTTTGTTTGGTTGAGGTAGGATCTCAGTCTAGCCCAGGGTCACTCGGATCTCATTCTGTTGTCCCAGGCTGACCTTGAACTCACAGTGATCCTCCTTCCTCTGCCTCCTAAGTGCTGGGATTAAAGGCACACGCCACCACACTCAGCACGACTGACTTTTTTTTTATTTTCCAGCGCTCACTTGGAATGGAACCAGGGCCTTGCACACATTCAGTAAGTGTTATGCCACCAAGCTGCAACCCCGGCCCTGAGCAAATGACTTACCCTAGACAGATGGCAACCTCTCTCAGGCTGAATTGTGCTAAGAGACCAGAAGGAAGGACCAAGTGAGCCTCTTCCACTTAGAGGCTCCTGTCCACGTAATAGCAAATAATAATAATGATGATGATGATGCTAAATGTGGCATATTTTAATTTACTTTTAAAAATAATCTAGTGCTGGAGAAATGGCCGAGCAGTTAAAAGTACTTGTTTGCAAAGCCTGCCCACCTGGTTCAATTCCCAGTACTCACATAAAGTCAAATGAACAAAGTGGCACATGCATCTGGAGTTCCTTTGCAGCGGCAAGAGGCTCTGATGTGTCTCTCGGTCTGTCTGTTTGCAAATAAATAAAAAAGTTTTTAGAATACCTTAACCTGAAGGGCCAGGAAGATTGCTCAGTGGTTACAGCACTTATTTCACATACCTGATGGCCAGAGTTTGAATCCCAGGACCCATGTAAGTCTGGACATACATCTGTAATCCCAACATGCTTACAGCAATGGGAAACAGAGTCAGGAGAATCCCAGAACTTTCAGGAGAGCTAACCTGATGTTCACAGCAGCAAAAACAAGAGAGGCCATGTGTCGTAGTCAGTCACATGCCACTGGGATGAATCTCCAAACCAGGCATGGTTATAGAAGGAAAAGATTTATTGAAGCTACAGATTCATAATGGTGAAAAAAGCTAGCCCCCTTTCATAGGCCCAAGCAGAGAGAGAGAGAGAGAGAGAAGCCATTATCAACACCACACACCAACAAAACAGGCAGGGGTAAGGGAAGAAAAATCTTCCCTTTTATATAGCCTTAGAGCAGGGTCTTACAACCCTTTCCCAGGCTTGTTGGCTTCTTGAGGAATTTCCTTCCTGCACTGCCCTCCCAGGAAGGAATGCTCAGTTCTACTTCCCCCGCCCCCAAGCTTCCTTACATCCTGCCCCCTACTGAGAGGGCTGCCTTCCTGTAAACATCCTCTGAGACCCACTCAAGATAGTTAAAAAGATCAAGTTGACAACAAAACCTAACTACCACACCATGTCTCATCCAAAGGGGAAGGTGAGGATCAATACCCTGTGGTTGTTCTCTGACTTCTACATGTACACTATGGTATCTGTCTATAAACACGCGCGCACACACACACACACACACACACACACACACACACACACACACGGCCACACACACGCACACACACATACACAAATGCATCATACACAAACACACACTAAATAAAAACATTCTAATATTAACATATAACCAGAGCTAATAGGCAATACAAATATCCATATCCTGGCTGTGGCATTATAGCAGTTATTTATGCTATCATTGGAGATGTGTGAAGAAAACAGAGGAATTGCCTGAACTAGTTTTTCAACTTACTGTGAGTCAGACTATTTCCAAATAAGATATCTTAAATATTAATAAACAGAACTGGAGAGATTGCTCAGTGGTTAAAGGTGATTGCTTTCAAAGCCTGATAACCTGCATAAACTGGATTCTCCAGTTTCCATGTAAAGCCAGATGCACAAAGTGGCACATGCATCTGGAGTTCCTTTGTAGCAGCAAGAGGCTCTGCCATGCCCATTCTCTCCCTTTCCCTCTCCTTCCCCTACACTCTCTGAAATAAAATTAAAATATATTTTTAAATTAACAAAAACAAAAATATTATTTCACATTGTATTAGTCAGGGTTTGCTAGAGGAACTAACCAACAGAGTGAATGTAGTAAAAAATGGGATTTATTGGGTTAGATCACAGCAATCCCATAATAGCAATCTGCAAGCCTGAGTCAACTGGTAGCAGCCGCTCAGTCCACATGGCTGGATGGCTCAGCAGTCCCAATCCAGCACCAAAGGCCTAAACACTTCCTGGGGAGCCTCTGGTCCAGGCTGGAAGGCTGAGGAAGCTTTGGTCCAAGGCCAACAAAAAGATACACTACAAGCACCAGGCAGGCAGGGAGGTACCCGGAGAGAAAGATTTCTTCCCCCTTTATATAACCTTAGGGTGAGGTCTTGCAACCCTTCACCAGACTTGTTGGCTTCCTGAGTCTCTTGAATTTCCTTCCTGTACTGCCCTCCAAGGAAAGGGCATTTGTTTCTAGCTCCCCTGAGCCATCTTACATCCTACCCCTTACTGAGAAGGCTGTATTCCTGTGAACATCAGGGACCCATCCAAGATTACTAAAAAGATCAAGTTGACAACAAAATTTAGCCATCACACATCACTTCTAACTTTGTTTGACAATTAGGTCAAATATCAAAATTTGAGATTTTACAGAAATGAAACCTCCAGTTAATTTCCCCATTCCTCACAAATGTGTTCTCTTTTAAAATACTCAAGTCATGGGTGAAGACTACAGTTGATGAGAATGCATATAGCCCTTCTCAGCACTATGCTGAGGCCCCCTACTGAGAGGGCTACCTTCCTGCAAACATCCTCAGAGACCCACTCAAGATAGTTAAAAAGATCACGTTGACAACAAAACCTAACCACCTCAATGGCCTCAATGTTTGTGGTTTTTAAAAATATAATCACAATTACTATTACTTAAAAATGTCCACAGAGAAATAAAAAAAAGAACATTGTAGTATTTGCTCCATTCAGGGGACTGTATTCCAGCAAAATCGTATATTTATTCATTATTCATTCATTCATTCATTGCAATGCTAGGAATTTATCCAGGGCTTCCCCCATGATAGGCAAGTGCCCTCTACTCCCCAGCCTCCACCCTCAGGGCCATATTAAATTATACTCATATGAATAGTTTTATACCATTCTTTTGAAACTCAGTACATTAAGTACTTGATAGCACAGGCTCTGGAACTAGATTGTGTGGGTTCAAATATCAGCTGGATAATCTGGGTGTGGTGGTACATACCTGTAATCCCTGCACTGGGGAGATGGAGACCTCGGGTTCCTTGAGGCTTCAGCTCTGGCTCAAGAGAGCCTGTCTAAAAAATAAGGTGGAGAAACAGAACAGAGACTAACTGAGAGAGGGAAGAGATATGAGGGAGGGTAGGGAGGGAATCATATATAATTATGGAAGCTATCAATAAAAAGTTTCTTAAGTTTAAAACAATAATAATAATAATAATAATGTGGAGAGTAATTGAGGAATATAGCCTAGGTCAACCTCTGGCCTCTAAGCACATGTGTACATTTGTGTACCCACACACATACAAACATGTACACACAAACACACACACAAATCTCAACTGGATACTTACCTACACCACTTTTTTTTTGAGAAAAGGTTTGCTTTGTAGTTGAAGCTAGCCTCAAACTCACTTCCACCCCTTGCCTCTACCTCTCATGTGCCAGAATTAGAGTCATGTACCACCACAATCAGTTTACCCAAGCCATTTTAACCAAAGTGCCCAATGGTTCTAGACCTTAACTTTCTCATCAATACAATGGGATTAATTTAAAACTCCTTGGCTGGGGATGGAGTGATGATGGCTCAGAGGTCAAAGGTGCTTGCTACCAAGGCCTGCCATCCTGGGTTTGATTCCCAAGTGCCGACATGATGCCAGATGCATAGGTTGTGTGTGCATATAGAGTTCATTTGCAGTGGCAAGAGACCTTGTTGTGGCCACGCTTGCTTGTTCGGATGTTCCTGCTCTCTCTCTGCTTGCAAATAAATTATATACATATATATATATATACATATGTTAATCCTTGGTGGGGTTGGTATATAGCTCAGTGGTAGAGCACTTGCTTAGTATGTACAAGATCCTAGGTTTGAGCAATGTAGGGGAAAGAGTTAACTCAAATTCTTAGGAATGAATTTTTTTAATTTTAAAGACTATTGTCAGGTGTGATGTGTCATGGTTTGATCCAGGTGTCCCCCACAAACAAATGAATGTGTTCTGAATGATCGATCCCCAGCTGATGGCAGTTTGGGGCGGGCTTATTTGGATTATAAACCAGCTTCCCCTTGCCAGTGTTTGGCACACCTTCCTGCCTCTGTTTGCAGTGCTGTGGCGGAGGTGATGTCCACCCCTCTGCTCCTGCCATCATTTTCTCTGCCTTGATGGAGTCTCCCCTTGAGTCTGTAAGCTAAATAAACCCATTCCTCCACAAGCTGCTTTTGTTTGGGTTCTTTCTGCACAGCAACTAGAAAGCTGACAGCAACATGAAGGTATCCGCATGTAATCCTAGCACTTAGGAGGCTGAGTGAGGCGAAGGGAAAGTTGAAGGCCAGCTTGGTCTACACAGAAAGGTCAAGGCCAATCTGAGCTGTACAGCATAAACCTGTCTCAAAAAACCAAGAGGCCTTGGGGGAAACTAGCTACTCTCTGATTGGACTGGAGGGCCCTGCATAGAAGGAAATTCATATCAGGTACAAAAAACCTAATCAAAAGCCTATGGTCAGGGAGGTCATAAGCCTGAGGGGAAAGCTACTTCTATAGTTTGGCTAAATGGACATATTATGCCCACCAAACTGCCCTCTCAGTGTGTGTGTTTATGCCCATACAGTAATGCTACAGTCACTTTTGATTAGAGAAACTTCTCCTTTCAGATGGTGGTGACTCCTGGGGAGACTCAGAACTCACCACCAAGCTGAGAAGTGACAGCGGAGAGTGTTCAGCACTGAGATATCTTTGCTCCTCCTCCAAGGCTCAGGGACCATTGCGGACGAGGTGGCAGAAGGCATGTCAGAGCCAGAGGATGAGGAGGAGTGCTTTGGATGTTGTCTTTCAGACACAAAGTAGCCACTGCGTTCATGACCTCACAGTGGCTGATGCGACCTACACAAGATAATAATATGAGGGAAAAAAATTGAAAAGAAACAACGATGACATCAAAATAGAAGAGGGACTAAGTAGTTGGAAAGAAGTTGTTCAGGGGAAGGAGACACGGAGAGGGGACATAAGGTGGAAGGAGGGGGTTATGGTCAAGGGAGGTTTTGTATATGTATGGAGGTTGTCAATAAAAAGTTTAAAGAAAGCCAAGAGGCTAAAAATAAATAAATAAGAAACCAAGAGGTTAGAGATGTGGCCCAGTGGTGAGTGCCTGCCATGTGCAAGGCTCTGGATTCAGTCAGAAGCCCCCCCACATACACAATAACAGATTATCTCTAGATAGCATCCAGGTGAAACAGTAACCAGTAAACTCGACCCTCATCTAGCAGTTTTCTAAGCTCTGCTAGTGTTTTATTTTTATTTTATTTATTTTATTATTATTATTTTTTTTTTTTTTTTTGGTTTTTCGAGGTAGGGTCTCGCTCTAGTTCAGGCTAACCTGGAATTCACTATGTAGTCTCAGGGTGGCCTTGAACTCAAGGTGATCCTCCTACCTCTGCCTCCCAAGTGCTGGGATTAAAGAAAGGCATGTGCCACCACGCCCGGCATCTGCTAGGGTTTTAAATCAACTAGCTGGGTGCCTCCCTCCAATCCATGGCTCCCCAAAACACCCACATAAAACATACCCACATAGCTCACTAACATACTTGACATCTGTTTTCAACACGACACCTAATCTCATCTCCAAAAATTCTTCCCACACATATGTTGTACATATTATCAAAGAGGAGAGAATATAAATGCAGGTAAAATCTAGCCATGGAAAATGCCCTGGGCCAAGAGAGCCCAGGGCACAAAGACCTTTCTGTGGATGCCCACACTGAGGTTCCTATGCAGCCTTTGATGGCAGTCATGGACGAGGCCTCCCCACTGCAGCCTGCCGCCTCCTCCATTGGCACCAGCTATACAAGCACCCTGGGTTGAAGGACTGTCAAGCCAAACCAGCAGGCAGAAGAGGCCGAGACTCCTGCTTCCCCCCTTCCCCACTTTCCCTGGGCTTTGCCCAGCCTGATCCAGGCAATGCCCGGGCAGCCCGCTAAAGGAGAGCGACCCCTGGTCCACTCAGCTTAGGACATGAAATGAACCACCAGCCTGGTCAGGGGCTGCCTGGCACGTTACTGGGAGGAAGCGATCAAAGCTGCCAACATAGATTACCTCAAGCATTTTCCTTCTGAAACGTGCAGGGAGTGAGGGGCTGCCTTCCTTTTGTTTGGTGGGGGGGGCTCCCTGTGTCCCTCCCGCCTGTGCTTATTGACATGGCAGCCTCCTGGCCATCCCAGCTTGGTCAAAGTGATGCTCGCTCCTTCTCCCTCCTCACCATTCAAAGTGGCCCCTGTTCTGACCCACTGCCCATAACGTGCTCCCAGACCGCACGGCCCACTGGCTTCTCAAAGTCTGGCTCAGAAACCCAATAAAAAGCTTTTCATTGACACTCAAGTTTAAAGGCCTCATTTTCATGTCCTACACAGCTCTCACCTGAATAAATCCGTTCTGAGTGCCTCTTTTCCATCTGTGGAACACGAAGCCGTGAGGAGGGCTGAGGAGCAGCCCCTCCAGCTCCCTGGCGGCCAGGGATGTAAAGTGACCCTTAGGGACCAAGGGAACCCACAGCCCTCAGAAGGGCAGGCACAGCTGGCCCGCCCCCAAGCAGCTGGAGGCCACAGTGCACCCAGCCTGTCCAAAGCAAGGCCCATAACATCCTGACTTACAACCAGGCTCTGCAAGCACCTGGCTGCATGTTCTCCTTGGGGCATAGGACAACCTGAGAGCCTGTTTCTTCATCTGGAAAATGGGGACAACATCTTGGGAAGGGGGCCTACTGGAACAACTGAAGAGAACTGATGAAATAGAAGACACTTGAGCTGAAGAGATGGCTCTGCTTACAAAGCCTCACGGCCTAGGTTCTGTTCCCCAGTACCCACATAAAGCCAGTTGTGAAGTGGTACATGCGTCTGGAGTTCATTTGCAGTGGCAGAGGCCCTGGCACACCCATTCTCTTCCCTATTTCTTCATCTTTCTCTCTCAACATTATAATCAAATCTACCTGCTTGTCTTGTCCATTTTCCCCACTGTGAAATGACCTCCATGAAGGTGAGGACTTGGTCCCCAACTGTGACTTATGAGCCTAAAACAATGCCTGGGGCTGAGGGGTGTAGCTCAGTGGTAGAATGTTTGCCTAGCTTGTGTGAGACCCTGGGTTCGATCGCCAGGACAGCAAAACTAAACAAAACCAGTGCCCAAGTCAAGAAAAATAAATAAATAATTGGTTTTAATATGGACACTGCAGGGGACGTGCTGGGTTGTTTATAGGCACTTCATCCTCACCCCCCACTGAGGGACAGATAAGGGGTCGTGGTAGCTTGTACCTCCCTTACAAAGATGGGTAACAGTGTCTCTGGAATATTCGGTCTACCAAAGCAGGCCCACTTCAAGACCCCAGAATAAAAGGTTCAAGTGGAGATCCAGCACCCGCAGCCAACACTGCAGCCTGCCTTAGGCAGCTGCCGAGCTCCTCTGAGGCCCTTCCACTAGGAAGAGTGGCACTCAGGCCTGTAACCTTCAGCTCCCAGGGGACAGATAAGTTTCCTGTCTGGGAGACCCCTTCCCCTCCTGAGCACCTTTCCGAAGGACCCACAAGGAAACCACAGCAGCAGCCACACCCAGGGCCCATGGACACGTTTTCTATGTCACCCCCCCCCATGTAGCCTAGACTCCCCAGTGGCCAAGGGAAGACCAAGGAGCCAAGAGACAATGTCGCTTCCACACACACACAGCTAAGAAGGAGCCACGGCAGGATTGAAGCCAGTGTGTGTGCATCGCCCACCCTGTCTGCTACCTCGAGCCGCCCACACAAACTCCCTGTCAGGCCTGCCTCCTCCGTCATGTCGCCCTGGGCGACAGAAGAGCAAATAGCATGGGCTCTGGGCTCCAGGGCTCCGCTTGTTCCCCCCTTACACATGCACACACACACACACACACACACACACACACACACACATGCAACATACCCACACACACACACATACACACCCAAACACATACACATACACACACACCCTTACACACACACCCTTAAACATACACATGCACACACACACCCTTACATATACACACATATACATACACACACCCTAACACATACACACACACTTATACATGCACACACACACCCTTAGACATACACACACCTTTACACACATACACACATGCACACACACCCATACACATACACACACACCCTTACACATACACACATGCACACACACATACATATACACATACACATGCACACGCACCCTTACATACACCCTTACATATACTCACATACATACACACACCCTAAAACATACACATACACACACACATACACACACACACCCTTAGACATACGCACACCTTTACACACATACACACATGCACACACACACACACACACACTCACACACAGTGTGTGGTGCTTGCATGAAATGCCCACCCACAGGCTCAAGGCTTTGAACACTTAACCCCGGCTGGTGCTGCGGCTCTGGAAAGCTGTGGAGCCTTGCAGACAAGTGTGTCCGTCTCTCCCCTTCTCCCTGGGAACCAGAGGCTCACTTCCCAGATCCCCAAGGGAACCTAAGCTATTCTAGTAAGATCTACAGCACCGCGGGCCAGAAGTCCCACTGCCTTCCTTCACAGGACTTCGCCTGAACCACCTGAGAAGGAGTTTAGAGGAGTTGTGCTTACCGACAGGCTTAGGGTCAGTCTCATGGTCTCTGAGGAAACAGCACCTCACAATGCTACCCACTCAGCAAAATGGGGACAGACTTCCACGCTTCCTGGGGAGAAAGGTGCTGCCCCAGTCGAAGACCATTAAGGCGCCTTCAGAGACCCAGCCAAGAGCGTCAAGTCACCCTTTTGCCTAGATCGACTTGGCTCATCCAATACTGAACCCAGCGTGCCCAACCTTCCTTCGGCCATCTTTCCTTTGCGACCTATGATCTATGACCTTTAACTGCTCATGCTCAGAAATGCACACCTTACACTGAGCATGCTCAGAAGCGTGCCTGCCAATAACTCCAATGCATTGCTAGGTGCTGCCCACCATAAACTTTCTCCACCTCCTCATGCATTCACCAAGAGTTCCAGAATGACGGAGGGAGCACCCAGGGGAGCCACCCACCCCATGAGCCAGGAAGCAAAGAAAAGAACAAGAGACCCTAACTCTCTCCCAGGACACATCCCAATGACCTGAGGACCATTCTCAGGACGCCCACCTCCTAAAGCTCCCCATCTTCCTACTGTGTCACCCTGGGGACCAAGCCTTTAGTATATAGCTTTTGGGGACACACTCATCCAAGACAAATCCCTGATGGCACACACCACCTCTTGCACCAAGCCAGACGGTTCAGCTCTTTAATAAGAAAAAACGTAATTAAACATAACGTGAGCTACATTCTCTTCTTTCCTTGGACAAGAAGACGCACTGAAAAAGACTTCTTGCCCAAACTTTAGTCAGACTTGTTCTTTTTTTTCCCTTTTTGTAATTTTATTAAGACTAATTCCAAATGGGTTATGAAGAAAACATATTGAGTTTGATGAGTTTTCCAAAACCTCTTCATAGAGATATGTTCACCAATGAACATCAAAATCAGCAGAATTATTATATACCGGACAGTCAGGCTGATCCCAAAAGCAACACAAAAAGATCACATAGAGGAAGACGATCTGCGGGGCAGTAAAAACCACCTCACTGGGAGGAACTCTGCAACCAGCACGCAATTACCTGTCAAGTCCAAACCATGGCAGGCTTGGCTGATGGGAAACATAAGCTCCTCAGTGTAAGAAAACGAAATGTGCTTTGGAGCATGTTCGTGGTGGGTACAGGCTTTTTCTTTTCTTTCTTTTTATTAAAAAATTATTTATTGGCAAGGAGAGAGAGGGAGAGAGAATGGGTGAAGCAGGGTCTGTAGCCACTGCAAATGAACTCCAGATGCATGCGACACTTTGTGCGTCTGGCTTTATGTGAGTACTGGGAACAAACCCAGGTCATTAGGCTTTGCAGGCAAGCACCTTAACTGCTGAACCATTTCACCAGCCCAGGCTTTTTCTTTTAAAAAATATTTTATTTATTTGAAAGAGAGAGAGAGAGAGAAAGTGAGCATGCGTATGGGAATGCAAGAGCCTCTTGCTACTGCAAATGAATTTCAGATGTGTGTCTGGCTTTACATGGGTACTGGGGAATGGGACCTGGGTCATCATGCTTTGCAAGGAAGCACCTTTAATCACTGGGTCATCTCTCCAATTCATTGTTTTTTCTTTTCTTTCCTTGCCTGTTTGTTTGTTCAGCACTAGGGATCAGACCAAGGATTTTGTGCATCCTCGGCAAATTCTCTAGCACTAGGATACTCTGCAGCCCTAGTCAGGCTCTTCCGTTACCTCTCCTCAAGTAGGCTCCAATCTCACTTTCCAAGCCCCTCCTGTCCTTGACAGGCACAGCCCAGTCTCATCAAGAATACTGCCACAGGGGCTGGAGAGCTGGCTCAGAGGTTAAGGTTCTTGCCTACAATGCCTAAGGACCTGAGTTTGATTCCCTAGTGCCCATGTAAAGCCAGATGCACAAAGGGGTGCATATATCTGGAGTTGGTTTGCAGTGGCCATCTCTCTTTTCCTTATCTCTGATTGCAAATAAATTTTTAAAAAATAAAATAAAAGCCGGGCGTGGTGGCACACGCCTTTAATCCCAGCACTTGGGAGGCAGAGGTAGGAGGATCACCATGAGTTTGAGGCCACCCTGAGATTACATAGTGAATTCCAGGTCAGCCTGGGCTAGAGTGAGACTTTACCTCGAAAAACCAAAAAAATAATAAAATAAAATAAAGACTGTGTTTCATGCCAGTGGTCTCTGTTTGAAACACAATCAGCTGCAGTGAGTAGACTGACCATACCTCCTACTGGGAAAGAACAGCAAACCAAGAAAGGAACACTTGTGCAATGGAGGAGCCAAAGCCTGGGGGAGGCATTCAACAGCTCTTAAATTCGGCCAAATATTCCACTTAGTGAGGGGGAGCCCTTAACTGGAACTGGGGGCTTAGGGTGATATGTACTGGGAGCCAGACTCTTGGGTCTCCAATGAGAGATGTAATATGCAAGCGCGTGAAGGAGAGGCTACTTAAAATAGATTCTAGGTAATCTAGAATTGTGTATCTCTCACTCTCCGATGGAGATTGTGTTTGTATATTTCAGAATTCAGGAGAGAGCTGTGGCCCATCTAACCCTATCAATGGACCCGTAGGCCGATAGCTGAGATCCTGGCAAGAGATGAGCCACCCCAGACATACCGTGGAGGATCCATATGGAACCCTGCAGAGAATGATGGGATGAACAGGTGACCCACAGCCACATCCATTCAATCAACACAGGATAAGCCAGTGAGACAGAAACCAACGATTTTCAACACAAAGACCCCTAAGTTCTCAACATTAAAGCAGCCTTAATACTCACCCACCACGACTCAGGGAACTGAGTGGAAGAGGGGGTGGAAAGACTGTGAGAGCCGTGGTGGGGGAGACTATCCAGAGGCATGATGCCCCTGAGTAACAACATACTAGGGCCAGGAGAACCTGGCCGAATACTAGGCTATCCATGGTCCCCAAGGACTGATCCAGACGGCCCATGGACTAGGATATCCAGCTGATTGGGTAGGGGGAGGGGGGCATTGGGGAATTGGGGATAACAACTCATTGTTTGCCCATTAAATAATGTAACTCATTATAGACAATTAAAAAAATAGATCCCCCAATATTAAAAAGAAAGAAAGAAAGAATAAAATAAAGAATGCTGCCACATCAGTTTAGAGAGAACCCTGACATCTGAGCAAGTTCTTCATCTCTATCTGAGTCATCTGAGCCTGGGGTCTCCTCTTGATCACTTTCCGTCCAGTGACCCTATTGCTCCACCCCCAGGGTAACAGCCCCGAGAATCGGGCCCAATCACTCTCCTCTCCCACGTTAAATCCATCACACTAAGCTGAAACAGATCCTTCCTTACTCTATCAGTTACTTCCTTATTGCTAGTATAAAACGCCCTACCATAGCAGCTTAAGGGTTTATTTTGGGCTTACAGTTTTGAGGGGAAGTTCATCATGGCAGGAAAAGCATAGCAGGAACAGGAAGCTGATTCACATCATCACATCAGGGAGGAAGGAGCAAGATTGATGAATGCTCGATGAGATGAGCAGCTGGTTTTGCCTATTTATACCGTCCAAGAACCCAGCCCATGGGATGGTACCACCCACAGTTAGGGTGGGCCTTCCTACCTCAACTAACCTAAACTAGAGAATCTCTCCCAGACATGCCAGAGATTTATTTCCATGGTCATTCTGAATACTGATAAATTGACAGCCAGAGATTAACCATCACACTTACCCTTCTATTTTAACAAATGTCAGAATAATGTCTTTTTATGGGTATACATAGGTTGTGTGGTATGCATCCATGTGGATATGTGTGTTGGTATGTGTATGGGTACAAGTGTGTGTGTGCAGGTACATGTGGATGTGTGTGCACATGAACGTGGAGGCTAGGGATAGATGACAAGTGTCTTCATGACCTCTCTCCCTTGTTTCATGAGTCAGAGTCTTGCATTAAACCTAGACAGCAAGCCCTGGGGATTCAACTATCTCTGTCTCCCCAGTGCTGGGATTATAGTTACAAGCTTCCATGCCGAACTTTTAAAATATTTTTATTATTTGGAAGCAGAGAGAGACAGAAAGAGAGAAAACGTGTGTGCCGGGGCCTCTTGCTGCTACAAACGAACTCCAGATGCATGCACCACCTTGTGCACCTGGCTTTATGTGGGTACTGAGAAATCAAACCCAGGCTTTGCAAACAAGCACCGTAACCACTGAGCCATCTCTCCTGCCCCTGTGCCCAACTTTTATGTGGGTGCTCGGGACCGAAACTCACATCCTCAT